>PPHD01012176.1:6593-18227 GCA_002909625.1 Bambusicola thoracicus | reverse complement strand
TTTTTTGAATGTTTAATGATGATTTTTAATTGGATACAAATTTTTTAAAATGGTATTTTCCTTTATATTCTTTAATTTTAACATTTGATATTAAGCTAAGCCTATTCCCAGGTAGAATATTTCTTTAAAATAATTAAAGTGAAGTAATACAATATCTGCTTCTTTCTACTTAAACTTCCTTCACAGAAACTGAGTAATGTAATATCTTAGGGTTGATTACAACAGTTCTATTAATCTACAAAGTTGGCAATTCTAACCAATATTTTCTCTTCATAATATTTTTACTTCAGTTCCAACTATTTTGCTGTTGTTTTTTTTTAGTATAGATGTAGTCCATGATATTGAAATGTAGACATGATATTGAAATAGACACCTGGTGCAAGGCTCATGTGAAAACACATAGCTTCTTTACAGGCAGTTTTCAATAGAAAGCAATGAAAAAATTCTTTCTCCCTTAACACTGACTGTATGGGCTTTACAGATAAAGAATTTCTGTCATAATTTAGTGCATTGATTTATCCATAAAATAACTAAAAAAGTCAAAGAAGATCAGCTGACGTATTTGTTTCCTGCACGGAATAGCTTCTCTCCTCTTGACCACGGTACTGGCAGTTGCAAAACTTCCTTCTGCACAAAAGCCATAACCTGTCCAACTTCAGAGGCTGCAAACATGGGAGAAGCAGGTGGTCCATTTGCACGTATCCACTGCTGTATCCACACAGCTATCTCTGGCTTCTCTTGCACATACTGGGTTGTGGAGACTTTGAATATATGTGACACTGATGCCAAAAACTTACTAGCTGCGAATTTACTAGAAGTCCCCCGCAGGATTAATGCTGAATTTTGCAAGGCCTTTTTCCAAAACTCACCTATTCTGGTCCTTCTCAAAAGGAAGCTGAAGACCATGTGGAAAAAAAACATCTTGGCACAGTAGCAAGTCACTCTGGGGCATACAGTGATACTGACAGAGTATCTCTGTCTCCCACCAGATCCCCTAAAGCCTCTTATAATTCACCTATGTCTCTCATCTTATCTTTGCGTTTGTTAAGTCATGCTTTCTGCCTTTCCACAGTTTATTAAAGGCTGCTTCTTAGATGAGATGATACTCCAGGTATTCACCTGAATCTTATGACTGATTGCTGTCATATCTCCTCTCACAGGCGGTGTCACCTCCTCCTGTGTTTTCCCCAAGAAATACTCCTATGCAAACAACCAAGAAGACTGTGAAAGTCCAATGATGCTACAGTGATACGTCATTAAATTACAAAGAATGTTTTTATTATACACTTACTTCTACTGGTACTTAACTATCACTGAAAAAGAGGGTTTACAAGCACTTACAGTTGACTCTTCAGTACCAGAGTAGGATGACTTATTTCAGTAAAGTACTCCTCATCACTGGCAATAATTGAGATGTAGGTCTTGAAAAGAAGAAATAACAATAAAAGACCCCTCCCTGTGAAAATACCCTATAATACACTATGACACAAACTCAGTGTAGTTGAATGTAAAGCACACTTCATATCATGGTGTTTTCATAAATAACAAGGAATTGGGAACCATTTATATGTGATGTTTATTTTGTCAACTTCCACTTTCCAGAGAGAACAAGTAAGGATTTTTGTTTCTAGGTAAAATTTCCTTCTACATAAATTAATAGCTTTTAAGGTATTGGCCAGAGGAAAGTTTATTTCCTGCTTCTAGTAAAAAAACAAGTTTTGATTTATTGACATTTTATTTCCATTGTATGCTTAAAATAGTACTTAGTGTTAACTCCTTACATGGTATATTTTATACTAGAGGCACATGGCTGAAGATTGCTTGTGACTTGCTCAACAAAATGACTACCTCCAATACCAAACTTTAACAGCATAAGGTATCATTTGTCAGAAGGTTTAGAAGCTATATGCAAAGTCAGAGAAAATTAAACACCTGGGTATCTGAATTAGGCTTGAGGGAGCATTACTTGGGTGGAAAGAAGTAGGTATGTGTATATTTGCAGGTGGATAACTCATGGTCAGATTCTAACTATGTTTATGTTGCTATAAATCATGAGGAATATCTTTGGAATAAATTAAAGTTTTACAAGTCAGCACAAAGCAGAATAAACTGGTATCCTAACCTGCTCGTAAGTGCATGTCATTAGATACATTAAAGAAAATGTAGATGTCTGTTTACTGTATACTGTGAACTACCAGTGAGATTACCACAGAAGAAGAAAGGCAAGGTTCTGTATTATAAAAAAGAAGCTACCAAATGGTGATTTAACAGATGATTAGCTTTTGCATTTGTGGTTAATATCCCTGTTGCAAATGTATCTATCTATATATCAAGATATAATATATCTATTATATCTATCTATAAAGAGTAAGTGAGAAAAAAAGGCAAAATATAAAAATCCAGACTTACTTTTTGGTCTTGTTGATTGTTTAGTTTTGTTTGTTGCTTTCTTTTGTTTTCCTCAGTCTGATATAGAGACCACTGTAGCAACCGGGCCTTTTTTTCTGTACTCTTTGAATCATACTCTTAAACAGTGGCAGTAACATCACTACCATATTACATATCTCTCCACCCAGCAATCAGCTGGAAAGTATCCAAGTCAAGCCCAAATTTATACAAAAATATTTGCCAAGTATTTCAGATTAGGTATAATATCTTTTGAACACAACAGAATAGATTTATGTCCAGCACTTCCTTTTAAATTCATATCTCTTTTTCCTTCCCTCTCACCCCCCTGCACTCTCATGCTTTATGTGACACCATTGCTTTGGAGTTCCAATAAAGTAACCTGAGTCAGTGAAGCAAATACAAGGACCTTATGAGGTGTGACTCACTTTGGAGCTCAGCCTTTTTTCCTTTGCTGCTGTTTATAGATGACATAGGAACACTTGCTGGCACTGTAGCTGGCCTAATGGACTCAAAGCTGGGAGTGAGCAGGTGAAGCAGAAGCATGGCATTATTTAGCTTAGTGCTGATTCCCCTTGTGATCAGCTCTGACGGTGCTTCTGCTTGCCAGAATACAGATGACTTTGTGGGCGCTAGTTCTCCGGGAGACATTATTATAGGAGGTTTGTTTGCAGTTCACAGTGAAATGCTGCATCCAGAAGAGCATCCTATCAAGCCAGTAATTCAGAACTGTGCTGGGTGAGTAACACGGCAAATTACAAATATGACAACTAAGAGATCATTGAAATCAGGCAAATAGAATTAGTATCATGATCAACAACATCTGTTTCTCTTGCATTTCTCAGTTTTTAGAAGACTTTGGACATCAAATAAATTGCTCATAACATAACACAGAGTGACAAGGAATCGCAAAGTTGTGATAGAAAATACTATTGCTGACCAACAATGGGAATGGTTATTTGATCCTATTTCAATCTTCATATTGAATCAAATAGCCCTAGAAGTTTTTGTTGAGGAACCAATTAATTGTTATGTTAATACTGTTTTGTTGCTCTGTGTCTGAAGCACTCTGCCTTGCAGTTCATTATTTATTGTAAAGTTGCACCTAAGTACTTCGAACACAGGCAGCCTGCTTAATTTTTTCTGAGCACATATAAAAGCATGCCCCTCACACCCACGCTGGTAGTCTACTGTACTACTATGTTGCAATTGCTATAGTTAGTGTAGATATTATGTTTTGTACTACAATTGTGTCGTCGTGTGATGGGATAAACAGAACATACGCCATGCCACGTACGCATTCACATTTATGCTGCACATCAGAATATTTATTTTGTTGACTCCGTATCCTACTTTTCGGAAATTCAGAAATATGATATAAGATAAATTCATACCTGCATTTTCTTTCATTTTAATATAGTTACAAATCCATAAGTTTTATTTTAATGTAGAGAACCTGTATGGGTTTATTTCTAAATGATGTCAAATTTGGTCATTTTGTCCATATTTTATTATTTTTCTACTGTCCTGTATTGTATCTGTTCCACTTGAAATTTATTTTGGTTTGCAAGATATGTAAACTTTAGAGACCCTTGTTTAAGAGGAGAGTTGGTTGCGTTGCAGGCAGCCTCTTTATTAGCATATTCTGATTAAGAAACTATCATATCCATTGAAGATAAGGAGAATAGCTCTATTAACTTCACCAGGTTTAGAGAGGATGTTAGGAGCATCTATGCAACCACAGGAAGACATTAACTTCTGAAATGTTTTCTTTTAGTCCTTTATTTTGTTTCTTGTTTTTGGTGAAAGTAAATATATTGAAACAATCAATCAAATAGACAAAAATTTCTGGGCTGAACGGGGCAACTTAGAACTGACTCTGACTGATATGTACTGAATATTTCACTTGCAAATTTTCATGTATCATGATAATTGTGGCTTTAGTGCCTGTTTTTCGGAAAAGTATTTTTATTCAGGTATTATTGAAGTGTTGTGTTGATTATGATTATTCTACCATTTAAGAGAGAAAGAAAATAATGTGATTTTCTATTTTTTTAATGGCATGAATCTGAATCAATGGAGGGTCAGGTTGGATGTTATTGAAAGGTTCTTCACCAGAGGGTGATTAGGCACTGGAACAGGCTCCCCAGGGCAGTAGTTTGAGCCCCAAGCTGGTGGAATTTAAGAAGTGCTCAGACAACACTCCCAGACATAGGATTTGAAATTTAAGTGGTCCTCTGTAGAGCTGGGAGATGGACTTAATGATGCTTGTGGGTCTCTTCCAACTCGAGATATTCTATAAATCTGAGTTAATAAAACACAAGCAAATCACACAAAGTATTTCCTTTCAGTAGCTGGCAAAGCTAAAGGATGTGAACAGAATTTGCTTCAGTCCTATTTCAGAAATATTTTTTTTCTAAAATGAAACTTCTGTGTTTCCTGACAGCTTTGAAATTCAAATTTTTCTTCAGACTCTTGCAATGATACATGCTATTGAAATGATCAACAATTCAACATTATTATCTGGAGTTACTCTGGGCTATGAAATCTATGATACCTGTGCAGAAGTTACAAAAGCCATGGCATCTGCTCTGAGGTTCCTGTCCAAATCCAATACTTCTAAGGATATTGTAGAGTTCAAGTGTAACTATTCTGACTATGTACCAAGAATTAAGGCAGTCACCGGAGCCAGCTACTCTGAGGTGTCAATGGCAGTTTCAAGGCTATTGGCTTTGCAACTAATCCCACAGGTAGGTTTGAGGGAATTATTTCATTTGAGACAGAGGATCAAACTTACCATGGCTAGATGTGGCTCTAATTGGAGGGACTGCAATTCACAGTCGCTCTGAAGAAATGATTTTAGTTCTGCTGCTCTTCAAGCAGCTATAGAAGAGAAGAAATATGACTACTCCTTCCCCCAGCATCCTTCTCTATTTCCAGCCACTCTAGTACTAGTTCTAGTTCATACAGTCCCATGCTTGCACTTAGGCTGGTGCTTCCATTATTACTTTCACTGCTGCAAGAAAAACAATTGTGGTCAGAACCAAAATCATCTTGTGCTGCACACTGATTTTGGTAATTTGACATATATTACCTTACAGCAAAGTAGCATAAACATGGAAAATACTTAAAATATGAACAAAATATAACTTCTAACTGAATCTTTTCCCCTTCATTGGGAGGAAATAACTACGGCCTACAGCTCCATCATACAAGCTATATTTGATACATAAGTTAAAAGCTGCACTTGAAATTGCTCAAAAGACAAATGATAAAACAAATTTACATTGTAACATAGAGATAGAAAAGGTGACCTGGTAGATTTTTCTCATCGGTAGCATCTGCAGTCTGCTGACATTAAGATTTGATATCTTCTCCAGATAGGTGGCTCTCATTTTGGAAAGCTTAGATTTGTTAAGAACTGTCAAGCAAGGTAAGACATAATACAGTAGGAAAAACAACAAATTAGACAAAGGTTAAAAAGTAACCACATTTAAATTATATTTTTTCTATTATGTTTTTTTCTTGCTACGTTCACAATAGAAAGGCTAAAATTTCTACATAAGAGAAAAATATTATACTATTCTTTAGTATTAGATACTCTTTCTGATAGGATCTTCTAATAGACCTTATGACCCCTTTAAAGCACAGTAATTAGATTTTTGAGAGAAAATAAATAAGTGGGTGGACTATACTAACATAGTGCTAGAAAAACATTGCAAAATGTAGGCATATTAGAAATTTTAATAACAACTCCAACAACATTTGAGTACTTCCAGTGTGTTAAGTATTGTTTTGAATAGTGATGATGGGATTTCTACAGGTTAAATCAAAATCCTTACACCAACACAACTGTCAGGTCCATTTACAATGTTTTGTTCTCTGCTTTCAATAAAGCGATTAAGTGCACCAGGATGAAAATGGGGGGAAGGGTGCTGGGCACAGGCCCATGTTCCAACAGCGGGATTAGGAATCATGCCCTGTTTGGCTGCTCTGTGTTTGCACTCAGTCACAGAAGGGATGGAAAAGCAATAGTGGAAGTTTTGGGGCTCTCAGAATCCTTTGGAGGAGACCACTTCCATAACTAAATAGTTGTCTCTTCCTAGGTCAGTCCTGCATCATCAGCTGAAATCCTCAGTGACAAAATCCGTTTTCCTTCTTTCTTGAGGACTATCCCCAGTGATTTCCATCAGACAAGAGCAATGGCCCACCTGATCTGCGAGTCTGGGTGGAACTGGATTGGAGTAATAGCCACAGATGATGACAATGGGCGCTTTGCTCTGGAGAGCTTTGGGGTCCAGGCCATGGCAAACAGCGTTTGCATAGCTTTTAAGGAAATGCTGCCTGCCTATCTCTCTGATAACACCTTTCATGCAAAAGTTGATCGTGCAATCGAGAGGATTGTCAAGGAAACCAGAGTAAATGTTATTGTAGTTTTTATGAGACAATTCCATGTGCTCAAACTATTTAAGAAGGCAATTGAGAGAAATGTAAAAAAGATTTGGATTGCAAGTGATAACTGGTCAACTGCAGTGAAAATCAGCACAATGCCCAACATCAGAAAGTTGGGAACAGTTGTGGGATTTGGATTTAAAAACAAGGACATATCCACATTCCAAGACTTTCTGAGAAATCTTCATGAAAGGCCCACTGAAAATAACAAGTTTTTACTTGAATATATTATGCTTTTGTCAGTCTGTGCACACCTGGACAACTACGATTTTCAAACGTGTATTTCAAGCCAATCCCAGTATGACCTGATGCAAAATGTTGAGAATAAACATCAGATCTGGAGAGATGATTTTTTGAATGCCAACGTTGAACCGGGATTTATCCATAGTACTATACTTGCAGTCTATGCCATTGCCCATGCCATAAAAGGGCAATGCAAAGACAGAAACTGCAAGGATCCCTCTGCTTTCGCCCCCTGGGAGGTATGGTGTTAATTCTTTGAGGTCTCACTCTCTCGATATAACTTCCATCTCATTTTTCCTCTTGCGTTCCTGAATTTGCTTGTTTAGTCCTTTTACTAAATGGCTCCTTATTCCTGTTTCTGCCTTTCCTCACCACCGCGTGGGCCAAGTGAAACCATAGCTCATCTCCCAGAGCAGCAGTTGCTGATTAGTGTTGAGAACTGGAATCTAGCTTTCTTCCCTTGCTTTGGCACATGCAGGCGCAGAAACTGCTGATGCTAAGCCATGACTGTATTCTGCTGTAGATTGAGAAGCATTATTTCAGTTTATATACAGATAGCTAGCTGATCCATGGAAATAAATAGGAGGCATTACTTTCAGAGCAAACTATGTATGTGCAGCCCAAGATGGTTCCTCTTCACAGAGGAGACGGAAGGCCCCAGACAAGCCAAAAGGTTGGACATCAATGAGCTAACCTAGCACTTTCCCAATCATCTTCAAAGAAGGCATCAGCTTTGATGAGAACTCCAGTCTCTAAGCTGCCTGCTGAAACATCTTACTAGCTACTTGTACAGGATAGAATATAAATGTCTAATCAATCTGGTTGACATAGATATTCTGCCACTAATGATTGGTCCTGTTTCTGCAAACCACTGCAGTGTGCTCTGGAGAGGTACAGATGTTACAGAAGAGGACAGTTCCCCCGAGAGTTTCAAATCCCCCCTCTAACTGCTGTCTCCAATTTGTCTGAGCTCAGGTATATTCCTCTGTAGTGTAATTTTTCTTGGAAATGAAAATGCAGCAGACCATTCTTGTGTCTGATCATGAATTACAGGGAAATGACTGATAGGAAAATGTGACACAATCTTGAAGATGAGTGAGGTACTTGTTATCAGACTTTACAAGGTGGGAAAAGAACAGAAAAAATCAGACAAGTAAACCTGACCTGACCTTTTACCTGAGAACCTGCTCAAGAGTATTCACTTTTACACACTTTTACTCAGTGGATTAAACAAAAGTTCATTTAAAAGTCAAACACCCACTGAAGCACTCTGACTTGCTCTGACCTCTTATCCTGGGTCAGGGCAGGTCAAACCAAGATAGGGGACTTGAAAAAAACAACAGCCACAGTAACAATCAAACACTTACATGAATTTGTAAATGCAGATGGCACAAATTCAGGATCATTCTACAGGGGATGCAACTTTATGGAGTTGCATTTACATTGGTGTTGAATTAAATCCCAAACCAGTCAAATTTAACGTCCTGTTTAGAGGCCAAAAATTCTTGGAGAAACTGAAAGAGAGTGCTGTTTCCATAACATGTTTTTTCTAAACTAACTTTAGCCCCTCCAGAAATGGGTATATTTAAAGGTAAGGACACAGCAAATCCATATCACTCTTCTCAACATACAGAGAAGTAGCAGAGTCGTTGCTGTTACGCATTTGCAAAAATAAATATAAATTAAATAACGATGTTACTAATTACTAGCTCCTTCTGTTTGAAGCTGAAGATGTATTCCAATTTTTTTGTTATTCCTGTATTTTAGAGAAATTGGAAAAGTGAAGAAGAGGAAGATTAAACAACTAACCTGAGGACACTGAACCAAAAATTCCATGTTCAGTCCCACAAGGCTGTGTAATGCCCACATCAAATGAAATGTCACTTAGACGCATGTTTTGTTTCTTTGTAAATTGGTAGACAGGCAGTGAGAATATATAAATTGTGAAAAAGTGATGTTATGTATGAAAAAAAAACATTATAAATGCCGGACGTTTTTTACATATATATATATACCAGAGCCTTTTAAATAATAGATTTGCCAGCATATTCTTTAAATGCCATAACTGTTACACAGGGATCCATGTAAGAATGCTTTTCAAAGGACAGTCAAATTCAAACATTCACTGAATCCTTGGTTTGTTTTTTATTGTTAATTAACCCCTATTGCCAAAAGTTGTTAGATTTGCAAAACAGTAAAACCTTTGTTTCAGTTTGCAGCCATGGGAGCTACTGAAAATCTGCTTGCAGTCTCCTCGTGAACTGGGACTGTGTCCTGCATGCCTTAGCCTGTCCTTTTCTAGACTCACAATGAACCTTTTAAATCTGTTGTTTTTTTTATATGAGAGAAATTTTACCCTACTGAACAGAATGGGTTGTAATATTAAGCTAGAGAGTTGTCTTATAGTAGTGTGCTTGCTATGAAATTTCCTATGAAGTATCAAATATAACCGTGTTGTCTACCACCATTGTGTCATATATCAGTTTATCTGAGTAAAATGACATTTATTGTTCATTCCATAATTCAGAACCTCACCTTGAAATGTTAAATGAGAAATGAGGTATTTCCAGCACTGAGGGAGGTTATACTGGTAGGAGATGTTGCCCAGGTCCACTCTGTTGACAGTACAGAAACAACAGAAGCATCAATCACAGCCATTCTTTACAGTAAGGGAAGTTCTGAAAGGCCTTTTTTTTTTCTTTTTTTTTTCCCCCTGCATGTTTTCTTTCCCACCAAAATTTCCAAGGCTGGAAATATAAGTACTAATACACAGGTATCTGCACACACTGCATAAAGATGAAAAATGACTATTTGTGCTTAACAGATTTTTAAGATCAACAAGGATTGTCAGAATAATGTAAATCTTTGTAGGACATAGGATTAACAGTTATGCAGATTCCTTTTAAGATTATATCACTTGTAAAAAACAACATTTCTTCTTTTAATTTGATATTATCATGCTAATGTTAAACTATTCAGCGTATCACGCTGAAATGACACCGAAGTATGTCATTGTTTCCTATATTTATGTTCAGCTCCTTGAAGAACTTAAAAAAGTTACAATTGATGATGATGATAAAGAAATCAAGTTTGACTCCAAAGGTGATCTGAGCTCTGGTTATGATGTACTTCTTTGGAAAGAGGTTGATGGCCGCATGGAAATCACCACTATGGCAGAATATGACCCACAAAATGGTTACTTCATCTTTGAGGATGAGGAGAAAAAAAAAGAATTTCTGGATTTAAAGGTAACTTTTAATTTGTTGACATAACATCTGAAATTTACTTCATATGCGTCCTTCCTCCTCTGGTGTTTGCAACTGAAGTGTGTGCAAAAAATCACACATTTTCTGTCATATTCTCCTTTCAGAATGGTGCATTCTCTCTAGGTAAGATTCAACTACCTTTAGGCATTCTGAGAAGCACATGAGCCTGTAAGCAGTCTCAGTGATTAGAAATTAAGTTATTTCTCCAGACTTTCCCTAAAAGGTTTCCTATGATGAGTAAATCACAAGTTACATCTGTCCAAAGGATACTATTCCAGAATGTGAAGCTGAGTTATAGAACAGAAAATGACTACTTATATATGTCTCCTGTCTTACACAAAACAACCATTTATTTTTCACAAGTAGATGCATATCTACTGTCATTACAGCTGGGGGGAAAAAAAAGCCTTGTTGATTATTTGCTCCTGTTAGAGCTGGGGTCAACACAAACACAGGAGTATGAGGTAGGTGGCACCATATGGAGCCCCAGCACCAGTGCAGACAGAAGGAGTGGTTGGCCCCAGCCAGTTCTAGCTGGATAATGTCATCAGTGCATGGTGAAGTGTGGCACTGATTTAGCAGGCCAGAGGAAAGGCTGTTTACAAGGTGGGATGAATGTAGTTTCTGTGTAGCCTTAGTCGATAGAAGAGGCTAAGGACAAAAGACCTTTCATCTTGTCCCTCTTCACGGCACTGCCCAGGATGGCAGCTTTTAAGTCCTAACTTGGAGGGAGAAGAAACAGCAGCATCCCTCAGGACTGTCTGTCCATTTACAAGGCTTATCTTTGGAAGAAGGCCTTGAATCCAGCTCTTGAGAGAAGGCCCAGACCACACACACCTGGAATAGTGTCTGATGACCTGGGAGTGACCTACTGCGTGGGTGACATGGCAGAAACACGTCCCATAGAGCCAGGGAATCTGTTCTGCACTCAGAGCTGCTGAGCAGGGTGTCAGGACTGCATGTGTGGCGTGGTCCACCTGAAGTCCCTCCCAGATGCTTCTGTTCTTTGTCTGGATCTGGATCCCAGAGATCTAACTTCCAGTTTCAAAGCTGAATGAGACACATGGATGTGTATTTAAAAGTTACATCCAATCACACTGATTAAGAGCAAAAAAATGAAATGGTCAGGTAGATAGGGCCCCATCCTGTCTCTTCCTGAGGATGTGGAGAAAACATAAGAGATACAGAGCCTACATCACAGTTTTCAACATCATTTTCAGCTTCCCTAGAAGTATGTTAGATACAAAAAAAAAAAAAAAAAAAAAAA
>PPHD01012175.1:0-18228 GCA_002909625.1 Bambusicola thoracicus | reverse complement strand
CCGGAGCCCCCGCCGGCCGCCCTGCCCCGCCGCCCGCTCGCGGCTTCCTCCCCCGGTTTCCGGCATCCCGCTCCGGGCGCACGTGCGGGCCGGGCGCCGGGGAACGGAGCGGAGCCCGAACTTCGGGGCCGCTCCGAACGGCTTCCGCCGACGGCCGTCGCCGGGGTCCCGCGCCGCCCCCGCCGTTACCTCCTGGCCGCCGTCTCCCCCCGCCGCTCCTCGCGGGGCCCGTCCCGCCGCCCTCGGGGCTCCGCGCTCTCCTCCCCTCCGCCTCTCCGCTCGGACCGCCGCGGGGGAGCGGCCGCGTCGGGCGCGGGAGCGGGGCTCGCCCCTCGATACCCGCGGCGGCCCGTGCGCGGCGGGGAGAGCGGGGCCGCGTTCATCTCCGCGAGGGCGGCCTTATCTCCTACAAATATGTGATCCTGGGACACGTCCAGTAATTAACGGGAACAATCAAACGATCCCGCCGCCTTCTCGGGGATTTAAAAAGTCATCATCTGGAATTCATGAGCGTTACAACCTTTTTTTTTTTTTTTTTTTTTTTTCCCTGCTTGGACGCGTTGCTGTGTGTGATCTTTCCACTGTGTGCGTGTGTCCCTCGGTGATTTTTTTTACCCTTTGATGCAAAAAGATGCAAACCATTAACGGCGGAGAGATTCCTCCCGAGTGCTGATTCAGGGAGACCTCACACTTCTCCGTAGGCGTGGGGAGGGCAGGAACTTTGAGGGGGAGCAAAGGAAAGGGATCGCCGCAGCGTTTTGGAACGCTCGGTGAGGCAGGCCGGGCTGTGGCGGCACACCGTGCCCCCGGCACCGCCCCGAACCCGCCCCACCCGCACCGGGATCGGACGGGAGAAGGGGACCTGAACGGCCAAGTTATGTCCTCCGCTGGCCCCTTTGCCCTCGTACGGCCCTCTGAGCGCCTCGTACCAAGTCCCCGCTGCGTTCTGCCCGCCCCCCCTGTGATGGCGGCACCCCCGGCCACCGACACCGGCAGTCCAGCTGGCAGAGGTACCTGCGTCCTGCCCACGCCTTTCAGAGCGCTCCCCCGTTGCAGCGGATCCCGCCGATAAGCGCCGCGCTGCCCCCCTCCCGTCGTGCCCAGTGCCAACTCCTCCCTGCATCGCGCCGAAGTTGCTTGCGGTTCAACGCGAGAAAGGAATGAGGGTGGTTGGGTCCAAAAGTAATCTGGAGCGGAGAGAAAAAGCTCAATGTGGGTGCATTTTATTTAAGATCAAAAGCACGACGGTGTGAGATTGTATTATGCTCTCCGCGGGAGCTCTGTTTTTCTACTTCCACAATAGGATTAAGGTGTTCGGTGGGAAAGAGAATTACAAAAAAAGGGGGGAAAAAAGCCCCATTGGCCCAATAGCAGCTCGATTTGAGGTTTCCTTCAGCGAGGAGGATGTTTCAGCCCTCGAGGAGTCTATCATCCCATTTCAAACCGCTTTTAAAAGCAGTAATTGTGAATGCCAATAATCCTTTTTTTTCTTCCCTCCCCCCCTTCACTATTTATTGTTGGAGAAACATTCTGCTGTTCGTTTCCTTTTTTTTTTTTTTTTTTTTTTTTTACATGAAGGAAGGATGTCACCATCTCTGTATTGACTCATTTCAAAATTGTCAGTCAACCAAATGCTTTTCAGTAGAACCCGGAGACATCCCCTTATTTAGCCGCGCGGCGCTGAGAACACGCGGTGTTGAATGTTGGTGCACGCGGGTTGGACGCAGCTGGGAGCACAGCTTCGAGAGGCCGTTCCACCCCGAAAGCACAAAAGAACGTTTTCGGCGTGACTTACCCGGCGAGAGGGAGCTGCCGCACAGAGGCTACCGCGGATTGTCGGTGGGGAATTTGCACAGCTCCAGCTAACTCCTGCTCTCCAAACGCCAGGGAAGCACGGCTGGAGCCTGGTCCTGTTCAAGCTGAACTCACGGAACGCAGCCGTGTTTAGATAACGGGTATCGCCCGTCTGTACAACTAGCGGTGTGCACCAATCAATCAATCACTTCTTATTGATGGTGGCTTGTACTCAGGTCCCCTTTCACTAACTTGCCCCCAGCCCCTGTGCTTGGAAGGTTAGCAGATACATCTTTAGCGCTGACCCCACAAGGAAAAAACACGGAGGTAGGTCTCTACTTGTGCTGAGCAGTCTCCAGTTCCTCCTGGCTTCACCCCTTTGCCACCATTCTCACCATTCAAGCCCCATCTTCCTAGAACACTCAGACAATCCCATGTTCTCATACATTGAGTGTTAGCTCGCTCAGTTTCACAAGAACTGATGTAAACTGCAACTTTTCTCCTATGAAAATTATTTGTTGCCGCTGTTCAGATGTATACACGACTGCTCCGAAGCCCCAGACCTACAAAACAGTGCTATCCTTGTGCCAAATTAATCAAACTATTGAGCAACTGTGATAACTGCGAAGCCCTATCAAAATGAAGAAACCACTTAGGAACTTAAAAACATCTGTTTCCGTGTCAGAGCGTGTCAGCCCTAGAACACCCTCCTGTGGCCCTTATCAAAGCATCGCCGTTATCTTTGACTTTGGGGAGGCTTATCTGCTCTCCGTACCACAGTCAGGGTGTTACCTGCACTGATTTCCGCCAGAAGGAAGAGCTTCTGCCAGTGGCATAGAAGCAATCTGCTTCTCTGCTGGTCCCGGCTCCTTCCCCCAGAGGCAACAGAGAGTCCCAGTTATGATATCTCAAATAGACATCCAAGCAGTTTCCCAGGGAACGTGGAGTGTGCTGTTGTGGTGTCCCTCCATGGGTCTCTGTACATTTTCTAGTCAGCTGGTTCCTCATACTGAATGATGGGTTTGTGCTTCTGTCAGTGGTCTGAAAGGCGGTTTGGATACCGCATTTAGATCTTACCAACTAAACAAGGAACACGTTAGTTTTTAGTAGAAGGTGGATACAAAATCCAAAAGAAACAGGAAATGTTGATTAAGTTAAATGCTGATTAGGTCTTCTGTAATTTAAACTGTAGCAGGTACGTGAAATAAAAGATAAAAAGAAGCCAGTTGGAAAAGGCGAGGCACTCGCTTTTAGTTGTCCATGGCGAGCACAAATTAAATGTTAAAAGCATTCTGTTTCAGAAAGAGAAGAGCTGCCCAAGCAACCCTCATCTCCCGTTCTACCATCAGCAACTCCTAGATTTCAGCGAGATCACTCACATATATAAAAGTAAGCATAATCTCCCAGGACATACAGATGAATAAAGGCGGTCACAAGGATGGATTTAAGAAGCGGGCTGGAACTTCATTAACACGATATTCTCACATGTCAAGCAGTCAACTTGGCCTGGTGCAGGGATTACAGAGCTCCAATTTAGGGCAGATCCTCCCAAATCCCTCCTGAATGAGCTCAAATCTCAACCTTTCCCCCCAAATAGGAAGGGGGACCTAAACCCCCAAACATTTCATTTAGATTTGCTTCTTTCCTAGTCACAAACACAACTGCAAAGTTCCTGATTTCTTATTACAACTTTAGTTTTCTTTCGTGCTGGAAATGATCTGAATTTTCCCTTAAATTCCAACAGGTTAATAAATGCATATAGTGTCATATATTCCATTTCCAAACCCAACTCTTCAGCCTACCTGTGCCTTCATAGTGCTACAAAGACCAGGAAAGCATTCTATGCCTCCTCCAACCACAACAGAATAGAAAATTAGACCTCTCTTGGCACTGCAACCAAATAATAGCATCCTTAGACCATAGTTTCTATGCTGTGGTGCAAAGGGAGAAGAAATACTGTACCTTAAGGCATAGAGATCCCCATACCTTCAGCTTCATCTCTGTGCCTACCAAAGCCAGAGAACCACCTCAGGATGCCAGCAGGCATTATCACACATACATCCTCCAGCTGCCACCTTTCTTCCATGGCTGTTTTCCCCGTCACAGGGTTAATTAATATTATTTTCCACTGAGCTTCCACTGGAGATGGAGGAAGCTTACGCAGGATGAGAAGCCACGTGGTGATGCTTACTGACGTCCGGACGCCATTAGGAATGTGTCTTGTGCGGCTCAGGGTGTTATTTAGTACTAATTAGCCAGGGCAGACCATTAGGGCAGTGCAAGTGTGGTACCTGCAGCACCTCCAAGCAATCCAGGTACGCCAGCACTGTGCAGCACTGTGCACAGTGCGCACGAGTAAGGACTGTGACATGAAGACTTCAAGGCGGTTAGCAGTGTGGGGTTGAGGGAAGCTCTCCAAGTTGAGGAATCGGTGGTACCTCAGCTGGTACCTCAGATGGCACAGAGCTTTCCAAGAGCAGATGTACTCGGCTTTCTTAAATCTAGTCCTATTTTCTAAAACTGATCATCAGCTGAAGAAAGGAGGTAATCAGAGTCATCTGTGACTTCTGAAAATAGAGGCCAGTTCCTGTAAGGAAGATCTAGCAGGACTGAGTGCTTGGTGCCTTCTCATTAGCACAGCAACGGGAATTTATATATACTGTTTTATTAAGATCCGTATCTCTACAGTCCTTCTTATATGAAGACAAAAGAAAAAATGCTGTAAAAGGACAGAAAAATGACTCAATTTCCCGTTACTGCCAAAAGTCACTAATTTTGAACACAATCAACTGCTGCAAGATAGAGGGTTTGTTTTTTCCCTCTATTAATGTGCAGTAATTAATAGTAAGATAAATCTGAAAAACATGGTGGGATCCTTTTTAAAAGCAGCCCAGTTGCCATAGGTTTACGACCCAGCATGCAAATAGCACCCTTGAGAAAAGCAAACAAGTATGAAAATAAAATAAGACAAGGAAGTGGCAAATTCCCCAGCCAAAGATGCCGCTCCGTACAAGAAAGTCGTTCTGTTAATCAATGATGATTGGTTGAAAGATCGTAGAGCACGGACCGCTTTTGTTACAACATTTCTAATGTGAAGCCGTTTTCCTGCACTGCCGTCCTTCGTAGAGCAACACAGCTTCTGATATTACTGAATTACTATCATAAAAACAAAGAGGAGAGGAGGCTGAAATGCAGTGAGATGCCATTGGTATTTGGAACGGGGCAATCGTTGATTTAAAATTGCCGTTGAAACTCCTATTCTGAAATGATTACTAGGTTAGGAAAACAACGCTTTAAACCAACAGGCAGCATCTGAATTCCTGGAGAAAGGCCCAGGTTTAGTACTTGCCGTGAGCTGTGTTTTGACTGTAAGACCTGTGCATTTTTAAATGTGTGCACATTCTGTTGCTCTCTGTCCTACAGCAGTGCTCACGAGGAAGGCTCGTACTCCTCTATATTTTACCATGAAAGAGAACAAACAGTTGTACAGTTCCACAGAGATGGAATTCTCTTAGGAGCTTGAAGCTTGTCTTGCTTCATATGCGGAGAAGGATAAGGAGTGTGAAATATTTCGTATTCGGGCTTTACAGTGTGTAGGCATTCAGGCTGCTCACTACAAATGACTGCACAAGGTGAGAGGCACAGGAGAATCAGGCCCCAAAGATTTTCTATACTGGATCAGATTGCTGGTGCATTAAGTGTGTCACCTCACAGCTGGATGCTCCAAAATGAACCTAGCTATCTGGGTAGTACCGTAGGAACTGCTCTGGTAGTCAGCTTGCATCCAGAAGAGCAGACTGGTTTTTGTCTTTCATTTTCTTAGTGTGCCTAATCAGAACTGTCCTCAGCTGCGATCAAATTGTTCAGACTTCCCTGCCCTTTCAACAGGAATGTGTGACTGGTTGGGGAGCAGGCTGTGGAAGGTGGCATTAGAAACTACAAAGAATGGCACGAGAAACAAACAAACAAGCAAACAAACAAACAAAAGCGTTACTTTCTTACTGTTTTTGTACACTTCTGTGGTACAAGCAAATAGCCCACGGTATAAGAAACACATGATAATTATGCCGTAATTTACATGGTGGCATTTTACACTGCAGAGCTACTTTGTGGAACTTAACAGCTTTTGTAATGATCCGTTTAAGTCAGAAATGCAACATAATGTACATAAACAATAATTATATACAATATGCAAATACCATCTAGCTATAGGAAGTGCCAGATAACAGCAACACAAGGTAGAAAAACATATAAACATACGAAGCTATCCAAATTGTTTAGAGGTTTCCCGTACCGAACCTCAATGAGAATCAGAGCTCAGCTAATCAAATCAAAGGCACGGGTGTTCCTAAAACATTTCAGCATTCTAACTTCAACATCAAAAACATCTAAACCCTTCTGTCCGAAGGGGAGCAAAACTTTCAGTGCACACATTGAAAATACAGATCCTAATTGTCACAAAGCTGACGCAGCTGTTCAAGAGCAGTTACATACCTGCTATCTGACTGAAAGCAATGGCGCTTCCATGCGTCCCTAAATAACTTCAGTCAAAAAAAAAACCAACCAACCACCCACCAACAAAACATACATGCAAACAGTTGTAAAAATATCCTTACACTATTGTATATCTTTTATGAAGGAAAAAAAAAAGGTTTGTTTCAGCAATACTTTTCACTGCATGCTATATGACTGGTGGTCCTGCTTCCAGCACGTAGAAGCTGTCAGGGAGAGCGTGTGTCCCATCAGCCATTCACTCTTTAGTCATTCTAACACTTAGGTCTCGATTACAAGTCTACTGTTAAAAGAAATTAAGGTCAGTCAGGAAAGTGTTGGTTTTTTTGTTGTTGTTGTTGCTTGTTTTTGCCCTTCTTTAATTCACATAGAACGATTTATCTCTAATAACAATGAAGTAAAGGGGAAAATAAACCAATGCCCTATTTCCAAAAATGTTTATGTGAAAACCTGTTGTTGATGACAATGAACGAAAAACACAGCTCTTGTTTGGGATTGGTTTAAATGAACTCATTTTCTTTTCTGACTGTGTACTTGAAATGCCTGATGGGGAAGGTGAGGAGTTAGTTCTTTTTTTCTCTTCTTTCTTTTTATTTTACTGAACTTCAGAGCAAACTGAAAAGTTTGGGAAAAACAGAAGGATTTCTCTTTGGAAAATGGTCTGCAAAGATCTACCACTCCAAGCCAGAAGCAGGGCTGTTACTTGTCAACCCGAAGCTGGGGTTAGAAACCAGGTTTGTAGACAAAGAGAAAATCCAAGAGTTTTTAGCAAGGACTCTCCAAACATAATATACCTGTAGCCTTTCCCACCCAGAATCCAGCTGTTTATTACTGGAATATTCTTTTCTCTTTCTTAAATAACAAAGACACTTTAATAGCAAAGGTCTTCATAGGACCATAGATTCATAAAATCATTAAGATTGGAAAAGACCGCTAAGATCAAATCCAATCAATCAGCTCATCTCCACCATGTCTACTCAAAGAATCATAGAATCACTAAAGGTTGAAAAGACCTCTAAGATCATCCAGTCCAACCATCAGCCCATCCCCACCATGCCCACTGACCACATCCCTCAGTGCCACACCCGCACAGCTCTTGAATACCTCCAGGGACGGTGACTCCACCACCTCCCTGTGCAGCCTGTTCCAGTGCATCACCACTCTTTCTGAGAAGGTGTTTTTCCTAGTGTCCAACCTGATATCCAACCAGAGTTGACTTACCTCCATCATAAACCTTTTGCTCTCAGCCAGCAGGCGCTCACTGCTGTTTCATTAAATTTCCTCCTGGGTCAAGAAGGCTTTCAAAGACAAAGGTGACTGTGAGATAAGCAGTAGCCATAGGGAAGCAGAGACTGAGTAGGGAGAAAAAAAAAGGGGGCTGACAAAATCCCTGGAACAAGAGGAAAGAGATCTCAGAAGTAGGTTTGGAGGAGCCTCAAACAGTCTCAACCTTAAAGCAGCAAACTTTCACTCTACTTGTGGTAGTTAGAATCTTCCCAACCTTTTGGGGCTTTGAAAGGCTCCTGGCATTCAGGATAATTAAATAATTAATATTTAGCTTATAGCAGGTTACTGTGTTTATGCTAGAGCAGACAGCATCTCTTGAAGCATGCCGGAGCTGGGAACTCTATCTTTTCCTATTTCGGTTCCCTTTGTTCGGAGTTACAATCTATTTAGTTGCTGAATTGTTGGAATGACACTGAGAGCTAATCACCCTTCCTACTCTCATGTTACCTTCCACTACAACCTGTTTACCCTCCTCACCCGCTGTTTTCCTATAAAGCATCTCACTGCTAAGTGGCAGGATTACCATTTCAGTGGTGACAGAGCTCATCAGAGAAGAATGCATGCAGATGAGCGCTACTTTTGCAGGGAGAGGAATGATAGGTTTTGGACAGATTTATTCAACAGAGATGGGAAGCACAATCCTGCTTGTTACTGTAATTTACCAGCTCATATCTTCACCCTCTTGGCCTAATCAATTCCCTGTTGATAAGTTCCTGACCACTGCACCTGTGTGTGAGTGTATCAGCAACAAGCGTGCAACAGAGTGCTTGCGTTCCCCCTGTTCTGGGAAGCATGTGAGCATCCTATGACTGAAAATATGCTCCCTGCATAATCCTGAGATTAGCAAATATCTGGTAAAAGATGTCAGACAGAAATGGGAGGAGAGAAAGTGCTTAAGTTAAGCACAGAGGAAAATACAGCATGTGAAACTAACCAGTTCAGGATTCATGCCCGCTTCCAGATACATCTCTATCACTGATTCCTATGTGACCTGGAGAGAAGCTTGTCAGCTCCACTGACTTCAACATCCCTGCTTCAAAAGAGGAGAACAGAAGTAGGTGAAGCTATTTTAAAGATCCTTGGCTGGTTAGCAAATGTGCTGTATGAGTGCCAATTGATTATAATCATCTTATGGCAGATAGGGGAGAGAAGGGCAGCAGATCAGAAAATATGCTCCTCTCAAACTGTAGCGTTCATGAAAAATGTCACCAGTTGAAAATGATTATCATTCTGGCAGCTGTGATCAGTGGGGTCTGAGGCAAAGCAGTTAGAAGTGCTGATGGGCCTTCCTCAGGTATGGTGCTGGCCACTGGTGCTTGTAATGCTGGAGGGAGTAGTTCTCCCAAGAAGCCTGCTCAGGAGGCTGGTGGGGGCACGTGGAAATGCCACATGTCCACAGTTTGGGCGGTCACCTGGCAGGGTGGCAGCTGGGCTTTCCACGTGCTTGTGCATCTCCTCACTTGTTCCACTGGTGCAACTGAGAAGCTTCTAGGTAGGAACAGGCGGTGGCTGCTGGAGACAGTACACAGGTAAACTGTACCCACTATAAACTCAGTCCATAGTTCGAGTCCTTGTACCTCTGACTGAGAGACAAAGTATAGCTGTCTGCTTTCTTTTTTTAATGAAAGCTTCATAAGCTTCCAGGTTGCAAAGGAAAGTAAGCACACACATAATCATGTGGCATTTTGCTTTATCATTAGCAAACCCTTTTTGACAAAACCAACTAAAATGTCTACAAAAGAACAGCCAAGGGGCTTTAAGTTTCAGGTACTGTTAAAAGAATTTTAGTTAAACTACGTGTTTCTGTGTGGGAGCAGCCACTGAATACTTCTATCCATACAATGAAACCTACTACTAAAGCTACCCAGAGCAGCCTTCATTGAATCCCGAAGACAAAGCAACCTGATACAGAACTTGAACTGAAGATATGATCGAAATCATATCTTCACATATCTTCTGGATCCGGTCCTATGAAAAGCAGGGTTCTGTGGGTATTATTGCTATCTGGGTTGGTTTGATTTTTGGAGGCAAGCCAGTTCATTACTGAGGTTCTTCTGTCTACGTAAAGAGAGAATATCATTTCTACTCAGTACAACTATCTGTCTGCTGTCTGTAAGACCAGATGGTTTACTGATGTCTAACTGGACAAATCTTTCTCTTCATGATTAACCATATTTTTGGTTGGAGGCAGAGGGGAGGAAAGCAAGCAGAAGCAACCAAGAGAAAACACAAGGAAAAGCATCAAACTGCACACAAAAAGCATTTCCCAGATGGGATGCCGCTGCCTCCTCCCCAGCCTGTTGCTCTGCTGCACCTTGCTCAGCCTCCCCAGTTTGGGAAGCGAGGGCTGTGTGGCATCTGTGTGGGGCTCACTGCTGCCACTGCATTAGCTTGGCGCACCCTCCCCTGGGTACCTGGCAACACACCAGAAGCCATTCTAGTCTGTAGCAAAGACTTGATGTTTTGAATCCTTTCTTCAAGCCTTTGTCAGCTGCACTTGGAAGAACTCCAGGCAGCCCAGAAGACAAAACAATGTAATAATTCAAAAAACACAGTTCATTTGCGTGCCAGTAAGGGTTTGTGTACACATTCCATGAAGGTACGGGGTGGTTTCTTTCAATGCAGTACTTCTTTCCTCCCATCTTGCCTTGCTTCTTTGCAACAAGGCGTAACCGAGATCATCATCTTACAGTGGTTATGTAAAACACAGTATCCCTGAATTCATTATTAGCAGGGCAAGGAAAAGAATCAAAAAGTCAAGAAAGGATGTCGAATGTGCGCATATTGGAAGCTCCAGTCGACCGCCATTTACATATGTGGATAAAGAGCACTGTATTTACAGACAAAAGTAGAGAAATGTACAAGATTATTTAACGCTGTGCTGCTAATATGTTGAATTCCGGTTTGCTGTCTAGCTGAAGTGCTCGTGGCTGGAAATCCCCATTGTCACAACTGTCTGGGTCCCAGTGATCCCCCTCCTCAATCAAGTTGCTCGCTGCAGAAATAAATTACTCCATATCATTTTCTTAAAAGATTATTAAAAGACTTCCTCATAGCATTCAGGTTGCCAATTTGCACTGGGAGGCAAATGCAAGGTGGCGAAGTAATTAGCACCTCAGAAATCTAACAGATTAGAAATGAGTATTTCTGTCTCAATTTGAACCCACTCAGACACAATGGATCTGTAAATGCAACTCCAGCTTGGAAGTTGTTGGGGATGTGTTCCGCTGAGAATTAATGACGATCAGAAAAGATAGAGAAAGCCTTGCAGTGAAAGGCAAAACGCAGAGAATGACAAATTTTGAAGATCAGATGGAAACTAGAGATAGAAATCCTCAAAAACAAAGCAAACAAAAACCACACACGCAAACAAGCAAACAAAAAAAACAAAGGGGCCCAAACAGCAGGAAGTTCTGTTTCTATATAGATAGTGAAAGCTTTAGTTTTCCTCGAAAATGAGCTACTACAAATAAAATCTCATCACATAAGAGAGAGGCTTTACGTTACGCAGGAAAATGCCAGAAGCCACGGGAATTATTTTCACCTAGTGAATATTTCACGAAGGATCTGACTCTGCTAAGTAGTTGTCTGGGAAGTATTACTGCCACACAGAGCGCCAAAGATACGGGGATAGTCTGTACTGCAAGAGTCTATTTTGTGCTATATTGTACCCCACCCAGACAGGACAGGTAGAATAAGCAAAGCAAGTACCGTCCACCCCAGAGGCCTCAAAACATAGAGCCAGAAGTGTTCATACCTCTTCTGTTGGAGGTTAGACTGCCCGTACCCCCAGAATTCAGAAAGTCAGCGGAAATGGTTAAAATAGGAAATCAAACTTTGCACAGTGGTTTTTCCCCACTCTCTTTGGTAGTCTCCCATCAGCACGGCTCCCCTGGCTTGAATGCAGTTATTTCCCTTATTTCCAATTTGCCATACAAGAGTAGAGGCAGTCAGGAGAGTTCATGTGTTCACGTGCACTTGTACACATGCGTGCATCAATATATCATACACAATTTCTCAAAGTAAATATGTAGTGATTAATTTAATATAAGAAATAATTGCAAACAGCATAGTGGGTCATGGGTGACAAATCTAATCATTTGCTGAGGGTAATGTATGCAGAAATAAACAAGATATAGCTTATAAGCAGTGTGTGGGAAGTTAGCTGTGATTCAGGCAAGTGTTCGGATTTCTTCTTTGTGGACAGAAGGTTGCAAATTCAAGCACTTAACAGACACCTCTCTAATTTCCTTGTAATTAAAGATTTCTTTAATGGTTATTAAGGTCTCGAGTCCTAGTGCTGCCAGCTCATTATTGTATTTATGAGGTAACTATCAGCTAAAAAGTATAGGTGGGCAAGAGGCAGTTCCATCTTATCCGGGGTTGTGGCTCTCGGAGTCAGAACGTGCAACCCCCTCTAGTGGGAAAAGGGAAAAACTGTGCCTCAAAAGAATTGCCCACGGTGAGCCACAGGCATCCCCACTCCCTCTGTGCCTGATAAAGGAAAATGTCCTCGATGGCGCATCCCTGTGAGTGCCCCGTGCTGGAAAGAGATGTGGCGTCGCAGATCTTCGTACTGCAGGAGGCAGGAAAGCGCTGGTAACAGAGCACAGTGAAATGAAGGAAATCAGGTTTGGGCCAAGCATCCTGTTCCACTCCAACAAGAACACAATTCAGCTGTGCCACCCTAACAAGCTTCCTTTCAACAAACAGCCACTTCAGTAAGGAAGTTCTTTAGAAAGTGGGTTCTGAAACAACATAATTAACAGAAAGAAAAAAACGGGTGACAGGTAGAAGACTGGCCTACCTTTCTGTTTTATGACAGATTTTTCAATGGTAGGCACTCCCGTTCTTGGAAATGGGACAATTTATTTATTTGTTTGGATGATCTTGTTCCTCTCCACAAAGGGGAATGAGCTGAAATGTCTGTGTTGCACAGTGTTACGGCAGCGCAGTGTGAACATAGGCCTGTAAGCCTTGTGCTCCTGGTCTAACCGGGACTTCCCTCCTCAGGTGAGCCCCTGGCTTTCTCCCATCTCAATTTCCCCACCTTCCAAATAGTGAAAATACTTACTCTTGGAGTTCCTCAAAGGTGAAGTGCATACTCAGCAGCAAAGGAAATTTACTAAGTATATATACACAGCATGAGTGTATAAGCACACAGCACTGGCCACCTTAGTTCCCAGCGTCCCCTCCTTGGCACGCGGATGAAAACTGCCCTGAGTACACTGAGCAGTGGCTGCTGACTCATGTGTGCTCCTTGTCCTGGGTAGCAGTCCCCATGTTGCCAAGACAGCCGCTCTTTCAATATTTTGTCACCTCCACAGCTAAATGAAAACAGGCAGTCACTTTTTAAGCACGCTACGGAAGGGTGACTGAAGGTCCAACAGATGTCATTTGTATTTTGATGAGGGCTCAAAAAGGTATTCTTTCTTTCATTTGGCAAAAAGTCAATTGTCAAAGACCGCTCTGCAAGTCAGGTTAAGTATGTAGTGCCTAGGCACAACTCTTAACAAAGCTGGATTTAGCTGGTAGACAGAAACGCTGCAACTTTGCCACAGAAGGTTTCTTTCACAATGAGGAAACCGAAGTGCCCTCACAGCTGAGCTCCTCAAATCTTTAGAAAGTTCCTGACCCTCCTCCCTTTCCCTTTGCATTACAGTACAGACTTACTGAGTTGTAGGGTGGGATGACGGATGCGTACTGCAAATGGAAAGGGAAATATGGCCCAGAGCTGGACAACTGCCTAGATGGGGGAGAAGAAAGCCCTGTCCTCTTCCACGTTCGAAAGGCTGAGGAGAAGCAGAAAATGTTCCTCTCTTCTGAAAATCCATCTTGTACATTTTCTGTTCTCACAGAGGCTGAGGGTAGCATTTTTCCTTTACATTTGTTCAGAATTGTTTTCTCATCTTGGGAGATTAATATCAGCAGTCAAGATGGTAGTTTTGTATACGTAATTCTACCTTCTCCATCAGTGCATAACCTCAAAACTCTATTGATTTCCAGGATTTTGGAGTGCTGTCTGCACCATCCGTGCGATACATATATATATAGCACGGGTGGTTTGTTGGTTTGTTTTTTTTTTAATTTAAACATTCATGTTTACAGGTAATTTTCCAGTAGTCAGAAAACACGGTAAAAGTAGAAGTGTGAAACAGTTTAAGATGTTAGAAAGTATGGTGCCAAATTCTAGAAAAGTTTCTCGGAATCAGCACATCTGGCCAGGAAACACCCCCAGCAGCCCTGCCTGCAACCAACGCTTGGTTGGCTTTTCAAAAGAGGGGGAGGTTAAGAGGTTTCATTTTAGTGTTTTAATGCTGCAGCAGATTGCGGTGCCTTACCGTAATCAAACCTTAAAACTGATTAATCCTGAAGATGTGCTAAAGGGTGTGCTGTTTTATAAAAGGAAGAAAAAAAAAGGGGGGGGATATTACCAGTTTATTATATGCACGATGATTGAGGACTTCCCTCAGATGAGTGCTTGCTAATTTGCAAGACAAAAAAAAAAACACAAAAAGAATAATGGCTTTCAACATGCATCGAGTTAAGTCCTAGTGGAATCCCATAGCTGAGACTTCTCTGTGAATGTTTGCAGTGAGCTGGATCTGTACTTTCATAGCAGAGAAGTGCTACTACTCAGATTTTCAAGGTGGTCTGTGAAGTGGAGTGGATTTTCACATGTGAATCTCTACACTATTTTGAGAACTTAAGAGGAAGTACAGGTGCAAATAAATAGAGTTTATGTTAATATAACTCTAGCTAAAAGTTAAAGAACCGATACAAAATAATCTAATTAGAAGTCATAAATCAAAAAAATGCCTGTTATCTAGTGTTTAAACATTCAGCAAAAAGCAGAACTGTGTGATTTCTTAATGGCTTTTAAATAGCATGCACAAAAACTCATACCTTGCCGGTGTCATTCACTGCCTTACATTAAAATAAAACTAATCATGTGGGAAACAACCACTTGATCCTACTCTCAGATCCCTGCTCAGCACTCTAAGATCAAACCGAGGAGGCATTGCACACTGCTCTTTCAAGGAATTCCTTCTCAGAATCAAAGCTGGCACCTGATGGCAGAAAATCACTGAGGTTAAAGACCCAAGTCTGTTCTGCATCAGGTGCTATTCTGCCTGTGCACAGGACGGGTCCTTTTTCTACCCAGATGCATTCTTAGCACGAGCAGACTTCTTACGTTTCCCACCAGTAGCCATGCCCACTATTTCAACTGCATTTTCCTGTGCTTGGAAGCTTGAATGTTTTGGCAGACTTTACAAATAAATGTGCTGCTTTTGACCTCCGGGCATTATCCGAGTCTGCGGCAGACATTTATCAGCCCGAACGTAGCGTTAGCTTTATGAACATTTCCGCTATTGATTCCTGTGAGTTTCCAGCCTGCCCAGTTCTCTTTTCTGATTGGATGAACACCTGCTGGTCTCAGGGCTGGGCAGCCCATACTGAGCACTCGCTCACCAGAGCAGACACCCAGCCTGTGGCCCACAGCACAGCAAAGCTCTAACATGGCCATCACAAAACAGCTACCAACACAGGAGCCACACAAGGCTTGTGCCAGCACCTGAAGAGGTGAGAAAAAACAGTTGTGTAAATGCAAAAGGCACTGTACCCAGCCAGCTGCAGTCCACCTTGTTTATACATGGAAGAGGGCAGGCAACATCCGTAAGAGAAAGCAAGGTTGTTAACATATCTGGACAAAGCAAGGCCAGCATTACTTATTTTCAGCAAACACCACAGAGCACCTCTGTTGCTGAAGGCTCTACAGCAACGTGTGCAAAATTATATAGACTTATGCAAGCTCAGTGCGTGTTTTACAAGCTCTGGCTATTGGTCTGTCTATAAAACCTGAGAAGTCTTTATGTGCCTGAGTGTTGTGCTGCAAGAAGCTAGCTGTGCTGCCTAATTACATCTGCCTGCTCCTACAAAGAACAAGTTAACTTGCTTCTTCCTCATCTCACCTCAGGTGTGAGCGGATTTGACTGAAAAATACCTAGATGTAAATTTAACACCTTCCCCACTCTGTCACCGTTAGGGTGTTTCAGAATGACCTCCTTGTACACACACATACAGTGAGCTCCCGGCCGCAGCCTTCCCAGGCACAGTCAGTTGTGCAATCCACTCCAGAGGAACAGGATATTTAACTCTGAGAAGAGGTCCCTGGACGTTCACGAGTGAAACATTGCAGTTTACTACATGGGATAATGTCTCTCTCTAGTGGCTAGGTACAGTCAGTATAGCAGCCTGCTCCACTTGCAGCTTTAATGACATTTTCTAGTTAAATAATCACTGCCATAGTCAAATCCTGTGCTAGGTCCCATGCACTTTATTGAGCACATCATCAACATGCAGTCCTGACTTCCCTGCATCTGATTAGCAAATGTTCATTTTGTAGGCACTGTTAGCTGTTTAATTTCACAGAAATAATATTGCTTGGTAAAGGGAAAGCTGATGAAAAGAGCCCATGTTTAAGAATTTGTTTCTGGCTACGTACATCTCAGCCAAACTTTTTTGGCACTGGGAGTTGCAGGAGACTTCTGAAATCCCAAGGATATATAGCATGTAGACAGAGGGTGAAAATAAGTTTTTCCCTCAACTTCTGACATATTCCAACTTCTCACTCTCCTAAAAGCCATCAGAATGTTCAAGTGTGGCAAATTCTAATAGAAAAGGGGTGACACTCGAGTGTTAAGAGGCTGCTGACTAGATATAGATTCTCTCTTTCTCTCCACTTGCTCACAGGTGGAGCTCAGCTCAAGGGATTGGTGACTGAAGGACACATTTTCTAAGGTAACCAGGTGCAAAAAAAAAGACAAGTTAAGGCCCTGGGAAGGAGTTCTGAAAACTCTCATTCTAGATGTGGAGAAAATTTCATAGCACACCCTTTGGAAAGCCCTGCTACACACTCAGCTTTCTTAAAATAACAAATGTCCTTCACCATTAATGATATGCAATAGCAGTCTGCTAAAAAAATAAAGCAAGGTTTTCCAATCCAGCCTCTAGTGTCCAGCAACCACCAGGGTCATTGATGTTGACTGCTGTGGGACTTTGTTAAGCAAAGCATTAAAGGGAGGTCTGTAATGTCCCTGTCAAGATTATGTACACAATTAAATACACAATTTCACAATTACAAGGAGATTTCATCCCTAAGGCTGCCTTCCTTGCCAGAGTAGTCAGTAATGCCTCAAGACTGAAAACCTTCTGATGATGTTTTTAAGCATGCTGGTCCAGTTATGTCAGCACAGAGTACCTGCTAAATGTAATCACTTTGGAGATTCTTGCCAGGGCATCATTCTCTAAAACAGCAGGGCAGCTACTGGGAGATGGAACACCCAGATTTGTGGTCATACTGCAAACTCTATTGGCACTCGCTCCCAGCAGCACTCAGTAGAGAGAGCTGCAAGATGGCGTGTGGGAACAAGTCCACCTTCTGCCCTTACTCCTCCCACTGCAATACAACTTTGCAACTGTGAATGGGAAACACAGGAACTGCAGGACAGAAAGAAATGCTGGCTACATGGGGGAGATGTCCCTGTGCTAGCAAAACCCACTGTTTTTTCATGTGGCTAAGTCAACTAGAAGGAAAACCCGGGGAAAGGAAACAGGAGTGAAAACTTTTCCAGAAAAGTATAAACAAGGCAGTAATTGGGGCTGGAGAAACAATATCTTAATGTTCTCCCAAAGCTGCAAACAGATCAATGACAGAAAAGTAAGATTTAAATCTCTTTCCAGTTTTCCAGTCCCATACTGCATTTCCTAGACCATGCTATTTTTTACCAAAGGGAAAATAAACAAACAAGAAAATCCAAATAAGAGGAGATCTTAATCTGAGATGGACTGTGGGCTTGCTATTAGAAAGTTAACATGTTGCTTGCTGCATATTCTATGCACCGGTACTGCACTAACCTGTGACAAGTGGTGTTTCGATGTTGTAAGCCCAGTGAAATGGCGCAGTCGGAACTTCTGGTACTGCCCAAGTTTCAGCCCATGCTGAAGTGGTCTGCTACTCATCTCACAGGCCACAGGAGAGGTGATGGAGGCAACCCTCCCACTGGAGAAGAGTCTGTGGCCTTCAAAAACAAGATGTACCTCAAGGGAGCACAACCAGCTCCAGTCTGGCCTGAGGACCACTGAGGGGGTCTGAACTCAGCAGGCCGAGGCCTGCTGAAGTGAGGGGTGCATTTCAGCAGGAAATGGGGCCTGTGAGTTGCAGCTGTACATGAATATTGATAACAGCCACCCAATGCTTCTCTTTCCATCTCTCCTCCCAAGAGGAGCGAAGTGCTTTCTCAGCAAGGGTGGGACAGTGCTTCCAGAGAGGCAGGAAGGGGAAAACATCTCCTGTTTCTGCTGCCGTAGGGCTTGGTAATGCTTACAAGAAAATTAGCAGTGAAGCTGCCATTTACTCTGGAGGAGGCAGGATAAGACTCTCATTTTCCTGCCAGACAACACACCTTCATAATTATGTATTCACATCATATTTTGATAATGGTTCCTTACAGACTAATTAATATGAATGTTTAAGAAGTCTGGTTTTAATATGTTAGTACTGAAGGAGAGTCTGCAGTCCTGTGGGAGATATAGTACATATTTCCCACTGGTGAGTACCTTAGATCTTAATGT
>PPHD01012174.1:0-18229 GCA_002909625.1 Bambusicola thoracicus | reverse complement strand
CTCCACTTATACCCTGGAATTAACATGAAACACACCTTGATGGGGAAAAAATAATAATATATATATATGTATATATGAAGCATAGCCTTTTTAAACTGAAGATTAAAAATAAACTCCATCCTTTACCAGTCTTGCTTATATATTTCACGTATGTTTGCAATAAAATAATGGGAATTATTTTTATTGTTTCAAGTATGTGACCACGTCCTGTAAGTGCAATTAATTTCTGCCTCCAATACCATTAATTATTCAGGAGGGTAGAATAATTTTCTTCTCAACTGCATTGCCTGGATATTGACCATTTTATTCAGCAGTCCTGATGTGTGAAGATGTGGCGTCATACCCTTATCTCTGATAAGATTTTCCCTATTGAAACTGCATAAACAAAAGCTAAACAAAACAGGAAGTGGGAGAAAGGGGAGGGTGGGAAGTATGCCTCCTATGCATATACTCCATCCTCATAAAAGGAGAAGGATTGCAAGATGGGGTCAAAGTAATTGCTGTGCCTTAGAGGACCACCAATGTTAACTTGGAGATTATACTGGGCTCTGTAATGAGTGGGTTATTATTCAGCTTCCCTCCCTGTAGGGAGAGAACAAATCACTCACTGACTGAATTTAAATAGGAAGCTTTGGAAATGTGAGTAGTAGTTTCCTAGTCCTACATATTTGAAAATCCTGACAGAAGAAACATAATTTTGTATTTTGTAATGATTCATTTTCTTTTGTAGGAAGAGAGACAAGGCTGTCTGAGTTACTTTCCAAAGTCTCTTATCATCTTTCAGCCACGTTCCCTGTTAGTCATCTTTCAATTTTTCCTTGTGTAGAGGTCTTTCATTAACTCAGCTGTTCATGTCTCTGACCTCTGGGCCTTTTCCCACCTTTATAGAAGCGTCTCTTTCAGTTAGACTGGTGAGAACAAAGAAGATAGTCTGGGTAAGGATTTGTTTGCTTAGAAGAATTTTGCTTTTATTTTCCCGTCCATTTTGTTTCAGCCTTAGTAGGTGGTTTATACCGAGCACAATAGTCAATATTTTTTCACAGCAATGACCTGTGAGTCTACAGTTTAGATCCTAGCAATAGAGCAGACAGGTCAGTACTATTTCCAGAGGTGACAAGTCCTTATCTGATTGTTGTCAGGCTGAAATATTCTGTATGATGATGCTAGCAGGTCACTGTCAACTTTAATTCTGACAAAATAATTGCACCTTCCTCTATAACTTCTTTTCTTCTTTTTTAAATTGGCTCAGCCTCAGGGAACGTGCAGCTGGCCTCCTGTTCTTTAATAAGCTGTGAATGCTCAACCTAACGTTTCTGATTCAGAAAATAGTCTCACACCATATGATTACTCAATTGCCTTAATTGTTCTCTCTTAATATCTTTGAAGATCTCACCCTTTGGCAGTCGCTTCTGTAGTAAGAGTGTATGATCTAAATTGAAGCTCTATTTAAGGTGGCCAGTTTGTCATATAGAAGGTGGGCCAAGCTGTTGTCATCTGTATTTTTTTTCCTGCCTTTTTGTTTTTAATTTTCTTTCGTATCATGGCATTTCACTGCTGTGGTAAAGTAAGATAATCTCAAGAAAAATTATCCCATTTTTCTGCAGCATCCCTGGAGACAGCTGAAATGGGCTCACTTAATGTAAGACTGCTTTGTATTATAGTGCATTTGCCTGTCTGGACATTATTACCTTGAAAAATATGTCAACTTCACAATTTCTTGAACTTCTTTTCCCTTGTTCTCCTTTAGCACAGACTCTGATAGTCATTTTTAAGATGTCTTGTATTGACAGGCTGATACTGAAAAATTGCAGAGCAACCTCTTGACATCAAGTGAATCATATGCAGTGAGAAACAGTGCTCTCAGTACTCCCATGTCTCTTCCCGGAAGAATAACTGTACAGTGCTAGACTCATGGTGTACCTGACTCTAGCAGCTGTGGACAGGCTTGTCTCTGTTTCACACCCTCTTATGTTCTTCTCTCACATAGGTACTGCATTAGCAGGAACCCTTTTTGGCACACTTCTGCCTTTGCCATTTGTGTCAGCACTCAGTCAGTGCCTTTCAGTCGTGTTCTGTACACACACATCCTCCACAGACTCACCTCCAAGAAGTCAATCCTTACACCTTTCTCGCAGCTGACCTAAACAGTTATGAATACAACAAGAATAGCTCCGCTTTTCTCAGCAGGAACAGGAAAGACATCAGCATCAAGCGCTGGTGCAGACTGAGAGAGTGAAGTGCCTGTGTAAACTTCTTGATTTTTCTCCATGGATATCCATGCCTGCCTGCTGGGAATTTTCTCCTCATCTTCCCAATATATTTTTGTGATACATATATGTGCGTGTGCACATATATGTATATAAACAAAGATGTAATTTTATATGTATTATGTATATGTGCAAACGTACATAGATGCATGTTTCTTGTTGTTCTGTCTTTTTTGTTTCTGTCTGTCTGTATGTCTTTTTTTCTCATAGATTGCTTTGATTGTGTGGGGCTAGGGTGGGTACCTGACTCAATAACTCTGTCTTCACCAATTCCTTGTTATAGACTATTGGGGAGAGTCTTATTACAGTGACCTCATCGACTTGCATCTGGGTGGTATGTATAGCTGAACCTCTTGCTGACACTAACCCTGCTGACACTCCTTCCCACCCCTCCCTTCACCTACTTCTCCCATCCTTGGCTCACAATCAAGAAGAAACAGTCCTTGCACATGACTGGCAGAACCCCTTTTGCAGCTCAGGAAGAGGAAATCCTGGCATACTCCACAAACCATGCGTAAAGCTCCCTCTTATATTTTCCATATTGATAATTATTTTGGAATTTACATACAGTTTCCACTCCAGCCACCTTCCCTGCTAGAAGTAGCCATTCTGACTTTTGTTTCTCCTTTGGAAAGTCCAATTCTACCATCCTAATCTTCAGGAAAATACATTAACGCAAAGGGAATGGCAGATCTCACCAACTCCCAAGAGCTACAGCACTCTATAAGATTAGTTACGCCTTTGCCTCCTTTTTCTCTTTCTGAGGCTCTTTTGTTCTTTTCAAAGGGTATTTTGATGAACTCACAAGAAATGCATCCTCAAGGTACTTTGGAAACAGTAGATAACAGATTTCTTATTTCTTGGTTTGTCTTATTGTAGGGCTAGTAAGAGAATCTACAAGTAGACTTGCAGTCAGTTTTGGTGCAATCTACTGTTTCCAGTCACCTCCGTTTGCATCATTACACAGCTACTACTAAGCTTGCTATGTTATTTTATTTTTGGTATCTCATTTAAGTGACAAACATACAAGAGTTTAGCTCTTTTTTTCCTTGCTTGATGATTATAATGTGATTGACACTCTGCACTGTGATTCTTCATTTCTTTAATTAATGTTACTTTTAGCTCTTTTTTTTCCCTCACCTTACAATTACAATGCGGTCATCAGTCTGCACTGTGGTTCTCCATTTCCTTAATTAATGCTACTTCCTGAATCCTGTAGTGGGCGGATAACTTCTGCTTTGTAAATGGTGCTTGTTTAACCTCTTGAAAATTAAAATTCCCTTTACTCCTTTAGTTAATGTAAATCTGTTCTTACAAAGTGAGCAGATCTATCAGTGGATCCAAGAGAAGGCAAACCCTGCTAGGTTGCTTTGCCATCTGAGAGTCTCCCATTTCATTTGTTGTCAGAATGTGAAGTTGCCTGTTGAAACAGTGCTTTTGTTGAGGGGCTGCACTGCATCCAGCTCAGCAGGATGGAGGGCCAGCATCCTCCAGGCCTGACCCAAGACAGATCCCTGGAGGTCTTCCCTCTGGTTTCACTGTTTTCTGCATTTGCACTTTCAGATGAAATCATGCCCAAGTTTTTAATTCTCATTTTTTCTCCTCCTCCAAGGGAAGGATAACCCACAAAGTACCTGCTTGTAGCTCTATGTTGGGATTTACTCAGAATTGCCTTGTTGTTTAAGAAAAGCTAACTGGAATCAAGTTTCAGAATGGAAGACTTTTTTTAATTCTTACTAGACCCAATTTATTGCCCAGTTGGGCCCCACTGGTAATTTTGGTGAGACAGTCCTCCACAAACACTGTGCTTCTTACACTGCTCAGTCCCTCTGGCATTCTTTCCTGGGGTATCTTCTGCAGAGAGGCTTTGAAATCCTCTTCCTAGGTTTGTCCAGACCCATGTGAACATGAAATGGGAGCTGTAAAAGGGTTGATGCTGAATTATTCCTAACAGATCCTTTTCCCCATTTAATGCTATTTCCACCAGACCTTTCCCTCCTCCCCATCCTCCTCCTCCCAGTGCCTCATTAGAGACAGCAGTCCCATCAAAATCACTGATGGTGGCTTTAAGAAAAGCAAAATAATCTTTACTTAAAGGGACACTGTCACTTAAAAATTACTGTGTTGCAGAAAGTCACAAATAATAATAAAAAACAACTGAATTTACTTTTCACATTTTTTGCTTTTTCCATTTCTCTGAGCTGAAACTGTCACTCTAGAGTAGTCATTTTTGGGCTTCTATTACAAGCTGCTTTTATTTATACGGTGACTGAGTCATTTGGACTCCAAGCAGTGAGAGACAATGTTGATATTAAGAAGAAAAAGAAAAGGCTGATACACTTTAAAACATATCATTCTGCTCATCTCAAAAATACCTTTTCCTAAAAAAAAAAAAAAAAGAAAAAGAAAAGCATTGGGCAGTATCCCTTTAAATGCAGTGAGCCAGTAGAGCCTGCTGAGTATGTGGCTTTGTAATTTAGTTTCGTTGCCTCTTTAATTTGCTTTTTATTTGCTTTGAGGGCTGCCAGAACACTTTTGCCAGAAGGGATACGTTGCTGTGCTGCTACTTGTCACTATTCAGTGGCTGATTGAGAGCTCAGCTCTCAAAATAATGCGTCTCTGCAGGCTGTTGCATCTGGGTGGAGTGCTGTTAAACCCCGTGGGGCTGTGTGGTCCTGCTGAGCACCCTAAGCACTGTGGGTTAATTATTCTCTGGGTAATTTGTGTCTCTGAGGCACGGGCATAGCTGTGAGTCATGCTGTCGGAAGAACGATAAGCAAAGTTTCAGAAATACATTGCAAACTTATCTATAAATTGGTAATTATTTCCAAGTGATGAGGATGTTACTTTAATCTCGATTTTCTTTATACTAATGAGAGTTAAATTTCATTTAGTGGTTACAGGCTGCACAACAACTTCTGCAAGGTGGGGTGACTCTTGACCTCCTGGTCAAGTTCTAGTTTACAGGATTACAGCTTGCTATCCTGGCTACCCATGTTGCTCTACTCAGATGTCATAATCCTCTCTTCCTGTTCAAAAATATCGTGTACTGTTGCTCTAAAGCAGATGTTTCATTTCATGCTTCAGATGGTCACATTTCAATTCTGAGTAGTTTTTCCTGCGTGTATTGTATATTCAGCTATGTTAAAAGAATGTTACAAAAGTGGCTAAATCAACTGAAATTAAGATTTTGCTTTATGTTGATTTATCAACAGATTTATAACCTTTAGATCTGCTGCAGAAAACTCAGCCACTTACCCTAATGGAGTAACTGAGAGCAATACTAGGATGTCATCTCTGTAGATCCTCATGGAGAGGAAATGGGACATGGTCAGTAGATTTCACAGGTGTTTGCTGACAGCTGTGGAATGGTGAGACTTGAAAACAGGGCTTCTGAGCCAGGCACTGGAAGGATACAGTACTCTGGTGGATACACACTTTGTCCATTTTACTCACTTTGCAGATGATCTTTGTCCTAATCCCATCTTTTTCCATCCAGAGCTCCTTGCACCACTTCCATTTTTGTTCTCAGTTTGTTTCTGCTTTTCAGGCATTTAATTTTAATCCCTATCTTTTTGACAAAGAAATCCTAATATTTACCCTTCAGACCTCCTGTTCTTCCCCACTACTTTTTCCTAGTCTTCTACCCCTTGTGTTCCCACTGACTCAGGCCACCAGATTCAATCCCTACGAATGGCTTCCTCACAAAATTTTTGAGTTCTTCTCCCTTTTCTACCATTATTCTTTCTCCAAACAACCCTAGCTCATATCTTCTTGGATCCATCTTCTTCCCCCCTTTACCTATTTTCCCCTCTCCTCTCTGCCTCTTCTCCTTTAGCAGTTAGCATTCTTAGTCTCCTTTCCCAATCAGTCTCAGCCTCAGATCCTCCTTTCCCACCAGTTCCTTGTCCCACTTTAGCTCCTCGTCTGACTCTGGAAGACAACTTTGTTGTTCCCTCTGTGTCCAGATGGACAACTTCATTTTCCTTGCACCTACCAGGGAATCGCTGGGGGAGCAGCCCCACACTCCAGTTGAGCTTTCCTCTTGGCTGCAGTCAGGAAGAAGGCTGGTATGTTTGACAGTGGTGTTTTCAGACATCTTTCTTGACAAGGTTCTGCTGAACATCAGGTAAACAGGAAAAAAGAGAAACTGTGTTTTTAAAAATTCTTCATACTTTGAAGTACAGTGTCCCAGAATCCGCTTTTTATTAGCTTATTTAAAATACTGGGCTGACTACTTCCTTTAAAGACTTGCAAATCTAATTCTGCAGGGCCAGAGTCTGATTCACAAAAGTGGGAACAGTCCTAATTCCTGTGGTTGGCAAACACAGCTCTCCTGCAGGAGGGTTGGAGTTGTAAGACAACATTACTTTTTCAGTCTGCATCTGCTTTTGAAACTGAAGCGAATCTGTAACATGTTTTCTTTGCAGGAAAGAACATCGGGTAAGCAGAACTTGTTAGTTGTAATGAGAATACTTGCTAGGTACTGTAAGCAAACAATTATCATTTACCTGCTTCTTTCTGTGTACTGCTCACAGGTGCACACAGAAAGACAGGGCCAGTGTGGGCCTATGCTAGTTCTGATTGCATTTTGAAGCGCCTTCAGGTCTAGTGGGATGCAGAAGACTTCTGTGCGGTCATTTGCATGTTCTGCTCCAGCTATTGCTTCTCCAGGTTTCTTTAGCCTCCCCACCTCAATTTTTTTCTGCACTCTCTTCTACTGGTTAAAGACAACATTCAGTTTGCATGGCAGTGCAGTGATCCATGAGTTTTGCCCAGGTTTCTTAGAATGACTGTATTCCAGAGCACATTCTTATCGACATGGTTTTAGGGAACTGCTGTCAGACACCTTGGGCAATGTAATTACCAGATAGTTGTCAGAATCCTTTCCTTTTATTTTATAATGCCTACAATTGTGTGGCTGTTATTCTGCAAGAGGTTGCTTCCTGTATTCATGCTCTTTTACAACAATTTCACTAAATGCTTTATTTTTCAGCACTTCAGTTTCTTACCATGAATGATTTCTGAAACATGGGAAAGCGTATATTTCCCGTGACTACTACACTTTGCCTGATCTCTGTTGAGGTGATCTGTGTTCCAAGTACTGAGATAAAATTAGAGTTCTTCATCTGCTTTTAAGTGGCACATGGGAGTTGTTAGTAGAACAAGAATTTGTGAAGTGTCATGCTCTTGGCTTATAAGGGCAAGTGCTAGCATAGCGGTGCATGAGAACGGAAACTAGCCTCAGAGCTGGGTTTCCTACCCAGTGTTTCCATATGCTGATTTCTGAACTGTCCTGGTTAGTTCACAGATAAGCCATACAGAAATTGAAGCCTCCTGGATGCAAATTTTGCAAAGAACATGATCCCATTTGGTACATCCGCTGAAGTAATTGTGATTTGCTGTGACTCTCCAACTCTCAGAAACTGTTACAGCTCTCCTACTGTAGGATTTCTGCAAACAAAGAACAGGGAGCTGTAGTTTAAGGATAATGCTTTCCTCTTCCCGATTGATCACTTTTACTGCAGTCTTTCTGATTATGAAGAAGTCCTTCTGATTATGTAGCTACAGCAGAACAGGAGAAACCATTCTTAAGTGCTGATGTTTAAACAACAGGAAAATAAAATGAGGAGAAGACCAGAGTCTAGTGTAGCTTGTGCAACAAAGAACAACATGGAGCGAAAAGGAAGGGGTATCTTCATGGTTGCTATAAAATTTCTCTTCCTTGTTTCAGTGAGGCTTAGGAACTCTGGCTTTTACTCTTGGATTAGCTCCTGGTTTCCATCTCTTCATGGTTGGATTGGATGATCTTGGAGGTCATTTCCAACCTTGGTGATTGACTCAGCAAAGTCTGCAGTCTCTCAAGTGTGCTATGGCAAACAAGGTCTTTTTTGTCATGGCTGTGTGAACTCAGAAAGATCTGGGGGGCACTGTTTGCAGAGGCAAGATAATTCCAGTCAAATCATTGATGGGAATATGGCTGTCGTCCTGGGCATCCTTCTGAATTCTTCTGCTTGCCATCTTTATTACTTGAGTTATGCTGACCTCTGCTTTGAAGGTTTCACAGAGAGGTAGGCCTGGAACAAATGGCATCAGCAGGGCAGCACGTAGCTACTATAGTGCTTTGGATAAAGATCTGTACTGCCTGATCTAGCATGCATCTTTTTTTTGTGGTAGGGGACACATTAACAGAATTGTTAATTTTGTTGTTGTTCTTTAATTTGCTTGAAGATAAGTTTTTTTTTTTTTTCCATCTGTCCATGACTGTGAACAGGAAAACTGTCTTGCAGTGATGATCACGTTTTTAATTTAATGAGCTCATGAGCTGGTGGTTTCACTAAACAGTAATGAGAAGGCTGTGATGTCTACTGTAGGTTTACTAATGGCTTTGGGGGAAGTAAGAAGACATACAAGGATTTACCAAGTGTAATCAGACGAGTGAGAAGGGCAAGGCAGATGAGACAGTGCAGTCTTTTTATAGTACTCAGTGAGGTGCTCAGGCTCTTCTCAGGAGTGTGTTTAGACATAAATGTACACAGTGAGGTAAGTTTCAGGCTGCGCTTCACTCTGCCCTTGCTGTTTGGGACCTCCAGGAAACAGGGAACACTTCAAAGGCTTGTTAATCATTGTGGCTTGTTAATCATCATGGATTGATGGAAGTTGTTTCCAGAGCAACTGCAACAATCGTGTAACCTTTACTCACTAATACGACTATAATTTGCAACTGGAATAATTGGAAAAATATCTTAATAGTGCAGGCTGTATTCATTACCTTAAAGAAGAGCAATATTAGTATTTTCAGTAGCAGGAGTATAGATAATATAGACTTTGTAACTCAATTCCAGGACACATTATTCTTAGACAGGAGTGGAGAGGATTATATTTCTGTTAAAAAGTAGGACAATTAAGGCCAAAGGAAGAAGACATGATGTGGGGTGGTGTCTGCACTATTGTCTTCTGCTATGTAAGACCCGTGGCTTTTTACTGGAGACCAAAGATGGTATATTTTCCTGGGATGTGACACTTTGTTTACTGATGACAGAAGTTAATAGTTTGTGGCCATTGTTGCAATGAGGTGAATGGCATTTTCAATATCAGGTATTTATTTTCAGATCAAATATGGCAAATTTGGAATTCCTCACCAAATCTGTAACTCCACAGTCTGTAATCTAGAAATGTAACTGTTTGAGTCAGCAATATCACCCCACCCCCTAAAATGCTGAATGAAATCTCAAATGCTGAGAAATTGTGGATTCTTCCATATAGTTAAATATCCATTTCCTGATCCCCAAAAAGAACTGGCAGACCATCAGTTAGAGTGTAAAAGCTTATAATGTGAAATATTAATGTTGAATAAGGTAGGATGTGAAACAAAAAACGCAATGGGCATAACACACTATATGCTCTTCTTTCTATGGAAGCTTCTTCACAGAGGAGAAGCCTGTATGTTTCAGTGTTTTGGGGACTTGCTTTTGCTTTTGTAACCTAAATCTGTGAAATAGCAACCACAGGAAAAGCAGCCCTAGCATTTTTCATTTTAAGTGAAGAAGCTGAAAGACTGAATAACTAGAATTAAGGTTCTGATACTGTCAACTTATGTTGGTACGGTGCTTTATCTGTCATGTGGCCAAATGTGGAACCTCTCCTAATGTTGCCTCTTCCTTACCCCCCGTGCAGAGGTTTCTTCCTGTCTGAGAAAGCCTTGCTTCTCAGATACAGGCTTTGAAGCCAATGTGCTCTCCCTCTTGCTCCAGTGCGTCCTCCGTGTGCTGGTCTAGTTCTGTGATGGTCCCTTCTAAAGCTCTCCAAGATTGCTGCTAGTTTGGAGTTATGTAAAGCTGTCTCCAAACCATATGTACCAAACTGCTGGCTTCTTCATGTTATGAGTTACTCTTACCACATTATTGTTCTGGAGCTTATCCCTTTTCCCAAACAGGAATGCCTCCCATTTATAAATGAGGTTCTTCATTGAGAGTAGCAAGTGTTTTTAGTTTGCTGGCTTTAATATTTCAGGCTCATCACCTGGTTATTTTCTACTATTTATCTCTGCAACGTTAAGTACAGCTGAGGAGCAGATTCTAAGTGTTAAAGCAGCTGAACCATTGTAGAGATGAGAAATGTTTGTCCTTCATTGGGTGACTGTGATGGTGGAAAATATTCAGTAAGTCACTGATGTTAACAGGACTTGTAAGCTTTGTGAAATGAGAATGTCAAGGGACAGCTTTAAATTCACCGTTTTATCTATGCAGCGCCCTTAGGTGATCATTCCCCCCACAGACACTGACATGAATCATTTTTTCATCCACATAAAAGCTGATTGTCTAAGCACCCAACCCGAGTACATCTACTCATCATGCTTGACAGAAGATCCTGGCAGACGGGTTCCACATGAATTAGATTCTCCCTGTGATGTTCCCTACCTGAAGAAATTATTTTCCATTTAAAAGGATAATTTTTTTCATCAGTGGATGCTGCCATGGTGATAAGACCACAGTTCTGATAAAGCTGTAAGGTGGGCTGGCTGTTTACAGCTGAAGTCTTATGCATGAAGGTGAGAGTTTTTGTAACCCTGCTTGAAATTTGAGAGTTATCAGCAGGAGTTAAATATTTATCTCTGCTCGCCCTGACATCTTGTTCACAAACTTTTCAGTTAAAGACCATGCGATTGGAAATTTATGTTAGGAAAAGGTCAGTAATAACCTCCTGTCTAGGAATTGTACAGCTCAGTAAGCATTCACTGATACTCAGCCTACCTCTTATCTGTTATCTGTGCTTGCTAGAGACATTATTCATCTGTAGACTGTTCCCTTGTTTCTGCTTCTCCATTTCTTGTATTTTTTCTTTTCTTCTTGTGTTTCCTTTCTTTCTCACTCTTACGCTTTTTGTCCTTTGCTTGTCTTTTATTTCACCCCTTTCCTCTCTTCCGTTCCACTTCCAACTTCCTTTTCCTCTCCTGCCTCTTCCTCTTCCTCGTTTGGTCCTATTGAAGTTGAGCCCAATGGCGGGACACCACGTCGTAGACCTCTCTCCTTCTGCCCTTGCTGTGCCCACGAAGGTAACGTAACCTCACATGCTCCCTGTTCTCCTTGACCGCAGCTGGGTTGTCATAGCAGCACTAGTCAGCTAGTGACCGCAGGGTCCCCAGCCTTTTATTGCTGTTTCCCCAAACCAGCCTTCTCAGTAGCAACCTGGTAACCAGCTTTGTGGGCCTATGGCAAGTTACTGAAGGTACAGTATCCCTTTTGCGAGTCCCAGCTGTGCTATGGTGGGCGTGGTGGAGCGGTGGTGGGAGCAGTAACGTCACACTCAAAAGTTTCTGTTTGCATTTGGTGGCTTTGATTTCTCCATTCCTCCTGAAAGACGTTTGGAAGGTGGGGTAAGGGAAGACAATTTGCTTCCTTAAATTGCCTTTTAATTAATATACATGGATTAAAGGAATACTGTGTCTTTTTAAAGGACTGGTTTGCAAAGCATCCGTGAACTTTAAAAGTAAACAAACCTTAAGTTAGACCAGTTTTTTCCTCATCTGTCTTGCTGAGTTCTTTAGTTGTCCCAAATGGAGTATGCCATAGAGTTTCCATTGTCAAGGCATGGGGGAAGGGGGCTGTTTGTGTGTTCATGGTGTAATTTTGCTAACCACTTACCTTGCTTTCCATGGTGCTCCCTCATATCAGTTGTCAGTGCTCTCTCTCCAATCCTACCATTCTTCCTCTGCTCATTGGCTGTTTAAAAATACTTAATATATTCCATAGGTCAGTAGCGCTGTGTTTTTGGCTTTTTCTTAGAGGCATTTGTTTTCTGTACATCCTGGCATTGGAAGGGACAGGGAGACTTCCCAGTGCTTTCATGCGCCACTGCACTGGACATCTGCATGTACCGTCTCCCTCTCCTGCCGCCATATGGGCATACTGTGCAGAGATGCTCAGAAAGGAATGCTTGGAAATGAGCAACACGCTGGTATAAAGCCCAGAGAGCTGGAGGCTCTTAGGGTTGTACAGCTGGGTCTGGTATTTCCCAAGGGTCTGCTCTGTCAATTTTTCAAAGACAGATGTTCTCAGACTAAGAGGCAGTTCAAAGGAATTGTAGGCCTGCCTTTACTTTGCTCCAGTGCAGCAATTCTCTGAGATCAGAAGGATGAAGGCAGGTCACACATCTGACCGTTAATAGTCATTAACGTGATATTTGTGTAGTGTTTCCCAAAGTTTAAATAGCAAGCTTGCTGCATGATTATTTTTTGGAATCAAAATGACTGATTAATAGGTTTTGCTCTTGGTGTAGATAGTATATATCCTTAATAACAAACTTAGACAGGGCTGTTAGTTACTTCAGAATGCCTAGTGTACATGGCAGGAAATGCTGTAGGGCTTAATTTGAGGCCTTACCCTGGCCTCCATTTCTTTGCAGGTAGGTGAGTTGCCAAGGTTCTTGATGGCGTTGGGTAAGAGTCAAGGCACTCACCTGCAGATAATTCAGTGTGAATTCAGTGGCCCAAAACAAGGGAATGCCAGGAGGAGCTTTCCTGGTAAGCTCTTGTGTTTGGTAAAAATCAACAAAAGGCTTCGGGAACAGAATTCTGCAGTTTATTCTAGGTAACTTCTGACAGATGTGAGATTGATCAGTGTTCTACTGCATAAAATGATGAGTTGATTTAAAAATAAATACCAACCAAGAAATACCATGGCCCAAGATTTTTTTGCTTCCACTTTCACATTAGCAAATGTGTCTGAGGGTTCTCTCTTTCTTTCTGGTGCTGATGGGCAATACAGTAGAAGTAGTTTCTGTGCTTACTGTGCACAGGGGATCGTCAAGCTGGATAGATGCATGTGGCTAAGAGGAGCAGTCAAAAACACTCATTCAGCTATTGAAAAAGGAAAAGATGAAATGTTACTTTCTATCAGTAAAATAAAAGATTGAGGATGTGCGATTGAAGAAAATAAGATGTAGAGTGGCAATTGAATCTATTTCTGATGAGCATACACTTAAGTAGCNCGATTGAAGAAAATAAGATGTAGAGTGGCAATTGAATCTATTTCTGATGAGCATACACTTAAGTAGCTGGCGTGAGGAACTATAAAGCTTTTCTAATGAAAGGAAAAGCGACATACAGAAGTGCGGGCTTTCTGCAGTAAATGTGAGGAAGAAACAAGCAATCACAAGAAAATCAGAAAGCAAAAAATAATAAGAAAAATCAGACTCCAAAGACAAGAGAATCCTTTTGGAGATGACTTCCACTNTGGCGTGAGGAACTATAAAGCTTTTCTAATGAAAGGAAAAGCGACATACAGAAGTGCGGGCTTTCTGCAGTAAATGTGAGGAAGAAACAAGCAATCACAAGAAAATCAGAAAGCAAAAAATAATAAGAAAAATCAGACTCCAAAGACAAGAGAATCCTTTTGGAGATGACTTCCACTCCTTTGTGTGCTCTAGGCAAACTGAACGGACCCGGCTTGGGAGTGCTCTGGCAGCATCTTGCTCGGCTTTCTTTGCACATTTTGCCCCATTGTTGTTTTTGCCATTTGGGCTTGTAAGGATTGTGTGGTATTTTGCCTCAGTCTTACCGAGTTTCTTCTTTGCAGGCATGGGAAAGAAGGATGATCCCAAGCTGATGCAAGAGTGGTTCAAGCTGGTGCAGGAGAAGAATGCCTTGGTTCGCTATGAGTCTGAACTGATGATCTTGTAAGTCAATGTGCAAACTTCAAAAGAGGGATTATTTTATAAATAGCAGTGGGAGATTTGTCAGTACTGTCTTCCCTATAATGCCTGAAGGTCAGCAGTCTTCCAGTGTGATTCTTGGCTGAGATAGGGATCAAACTTTCAGAAGAAGATGAAGAAGATGAAGCAAGAAGAAGAAATAATAAGGAATGAAATTTCCAACCATTTGCACGTGTGCAGTAAGAATACTTGTTCAGTTCTGAGTCTTTTCCAAGCTGTTCTTGGATAAAACACGTGCTGTTCACATTTACTGCGTGACGAAGAAATAATGAATGGCTTCTAAGTGTAGCCAAATTGCTTAATTCTGTTACCTGCTTAATTCTGTTATTCTGTTCATATGGCCCCTTTTCTCTGCTTGTAGTGAGACTCCAGTGCTTCTCATTTGGGCTCATGTGACAGATATTTTTTTTTCTGTAAAAATTCTGGGAGCTTTCTTAGTTACCATGGAGCATATTCACTGGAATTAGTTTCTGAGTACAGCAGCTGACCTGAGTGTGGAAGCTTGGTATCTTTTTTGGTGCCTTTGTCAGAAAAGTCCCAAGATGTTGTCTGCATTGGAATCTGAAATGGCAATGGCCTGGCATGACCTTAGTTGCTAAGTCATTTGTCTTTAGAGTGGCAAATAGCAGATAACTTGAGGTAAGGTACGATTTTACAGTGATTGCAGCTTTGCTTGTTCCCAGTGTTTCACACTGTTTTAGATTTGATCTTTAAAAATCTAGTTCCATACGTTAGGTATCCTTAAAGTTGTTCTAAAATAGATTGATAAAATGCATAGCAGATATCTAGAGGGGGGCAGAAATTGAGAACGGATATGGAGCAATTGTACAGAGTATTTTAACACAACCAGAACTTGGACTCCTGGTGTGTTTCCCTTCCAGCGCTCGGGAGCTAGAACTGGAAGACAGGCAGAGTCGATTACAACAGGAACTCCGGGAGAGGATGGCGGTGGAAGGTGGGAGCAATAAAGATTACCTCATATTTTGTGTGTGCATATTTCTAGTCTTCCGTGTGCTGACAGCTTTTGATATTTCTGTAGATCATCTAAAGACAGACGAGGAGCTCTCAGAGGAGAAGAGGATCCTGAACGAGATGCTAGAAGTAGTAGAGCAGAGAGATTCTCTTGTGGCTCTCCTTGAGGAGCAACGGCTTCGAGAAAAAGAGGAAGACAAGGACCTGGAGGCAGTCATGCTCTCCAAAGGATTTAGCTTGAACTGGTCCTGAGCTCGACACATTTACCTCTGCTGGTTTGTGTTCTCCAGTTGGCCTACCCTGAGTTCGCCAGAATTACATGGATAGGAAGATGTTGAAGGGGAAATCTCCGAAGGGTCCGACAGCATGCAGTGATTCGGTTTGAAGCACTCAGAAGCCTTTTGATAAGTGTGTTGGTTCAAGAAGCTTAAGTTTTACATGTCTGCAGGCCATGTTGAAGATAATGAGTTGAGTCTGTGGAGTCTCCTTGAGGTTCAGTACAATTGACTGTATTTTTTTGTTGTTGTTGTTCGGTAGCAGGGAGATGAATAATCCATGTGTGGGGAAGGAGGTTAAGGGAAGAAGTACCCTTAACTAATCTGGATTTACAGCAGTCCATTCCTTTCCCATTTTTACTACAGCAGTTCTAATAAAAGGGAGGGAAGTAACAACCCTCTCTGGAAAACCACAGCAGCCTGTAGCAACCTGTTTGGTGGAGTCAGCTATCCAGGAGAGCTCCAGAAGCCCAGGGCAGCACCTTCTTTGCTTTAGTCTTCCTCCCCACCAAAGAAACCTGCAGTTGGTCATTATGCATGGATATGAAGAAATATGAGACAGAGAAGATAGTACTAGCTATACGTGATGGAACTCTGTCTCACGGTTTTTAAAGAGATTCGGGCATCAGAAGACTCGCTCCCTATCATAGTCTCCTAAGTCTTTATTGTAGGGGAGAAGAAGAGAGACGGAAGATGCCCTTCTGCTTTGCTACACACTGGAGAGACAGCTGCTGCTGGCCTTCGTCGTCTTGGCCACAGCTCAGAGGCTGATGGGCTTCTTCGTTCTGTTTTTATTGCGACTGTTTTGACACTGGAAAAACTGACTGTGGGACAGTGTTGAGTGTGCGCTGGGGCAGGGGTGTTACCAAGCAGCATTCCCTGGCTGTTCAGCTCCTAAAAGGGAGAAGCCCTTAAGTGACTGAAACCACCATTAAGACTTTTCAGTGTTTTTATTTTTTCCTCTATATTTTGTTTTTGCACATTGGAAACGAAGCTTAAGACCTGCCTGGGCCCTCAGTCACTTTGACCCTTTTATGTCGATTAACTTATTTTTTTAATACTTGAAAGAAAATTCATTTTTGTATCTTTTAGGGAAAAAAAAAATAATGGATGAGTGATAGGTGTGTGTGCCTGCTGCATCCTACAACTTCCACTTCTAAATTACTGGATGTTGTTACCTGTGGCTATTTATTAGTGTTCTTATAATAATTTTAATGTTACACATATTCGAAGGGGGATGGGGGAGTGTTTTAACTCTATTAGAGGAAGACACTACTGCGGATTGGTCCCTCTGTCAGAGCAAGGGCAGTCTTTATGGACCCCATGGACGCAGCCTGCCCTAGCAAGATTTCCTTTATGATAAAATCCTGCACACTCGTGGAGTTGTAAGAATCTATTTTGCGTTCCTAGCATACTTTTCTTCTGCATCCCAGAATCCCTCTGTTGGTCTAATAAACCTATAATTTATTTAAATTTAAAAATTTTTATAATGAGAAAGCCAAAAATGTAAGGCAGAAGTAACCCACATGTCCCTTTCTCACTGAAAGAGGGGACCTTCTTAACTCCTGAGATACAGCTAGAGAGACTTTCATGAAAACAAAAATAGCACATTTCCTGCTGCCTGTTGGAAGAAGCTCCTTTTGGCTCAGCTGGTGAAGCTGCTGCTTTTAAGCCAGGAGGGTATTCATTATAATTGTACGTTAAGTAATGCGCAGGTCATACACTTAGCAATTCAGCACCATCCACTGTTTGACAGATTCAGGAGCACGCTACATCCTGATCTTGTTGCACAGAGCTGAACTAGCACTGTGTTGGGTCTGTGTCCCACCCTTAACATGGTGTGTTAAGAACTTGGCTTTAATTTGTTTCTGTTTTTCCCCTGGAGTTGTTGCCTATTTTCTGTTCACGTTAAGGAAGTACTGGAAGAGTGTTCCATTCCCAAGCATATTCATACAGCATGGTGGCTCTTTCAGCTTGAACATACACTGTTGGTGCAAGATGCCCAAGCAGGGCTGAACATCCTTTAATTCTTTGCCCCAGGATAAATGTTAACATGGTTTCTTGCTGTTGACTCTCTGCCTCCTTCGAAGAGGCCAGCAGTCTACAACCCGAGGTCACCTCTGATGGATGAACATATCTCATGCTGAGGAGGAATGGATAGGACGGTCTCCAAGGTCTGTGAACAGGGCTGATTGCTAACTACAGAAACTTGTTTTTTCACACTTCAGGAGTTTCCCCTTTTCCCCTCCTTACCATTGTCAGCTAAGGCATTACAAATTAAACACAAATGTTGTGAAACAAAGAGGGTAGGCAGCTTCAGTGCTACTTAGTAAATATGCATGTTAGAAAGTCATACCTGTATACCAACCTCACTGGACAAAATTCTTGAGAAGTGTTGGCCTACTAACAGGATTCAGTTAACAAAGTACTCCCTATTTGCCACTGCAAAGGCCAGCTGTAGGAGTCAAACTGGTAGCGGTAGTAGGTTACATAGTCTGCATGAGGGGCCAGTGGAACCTGCAGAGGAGAGAAGAAAGAGGGAACCTCAGTAGTTTGCAGTAAACTGTTTCTCTGTGCAGAGAATTGGCCTCAGTCCCTTTTGTTGTGTATATGGACCACATTTAACTTTTAACAAAAGATCACTGAATGTGAGCTGTATAAAGAAGACATACCAGGTTAGTACCTATCCCTTTTCATGCTGGGGGACATGGGCCAGATTTTTTCACTGCCTGAGTCATATCACTCGAGGGTGTAATGCCCTACTGCAGGGGAAAAATGCATATCCTAAAACTGAACTCTCTGACTTGTGCTTTAGTCCTCCAGCACTTAGAATGAAAGTGGAGACCTAACATCGCACACACAAATTAATGGGAAGTACATGAAAGGAAATCTTAAAAGGCCTTTTTATATCAAATGGTTTTAAAAGGCACAACTTGTATTTGCTGTTCAGTTGCACTTTAAGAATATACCTTGCATACCGGATACTGGGTTTTTTTACTGTCT
>PPHD01012173.1:0-18229 GCA_002909625.1 Bambusicola thoracicus | reverse complement strand
AGCAGATAAAGCATCTTAGGACATATTTAAATAAAATATAATAATCTAAATTGAGCCTTCAGTGTTAAAGAAAAAGTGATGTACAGAATAGGTCCCCAACTAGTGCAGTCTCTGGGTGTGGGAGTGCTGGCAGAACAGCAGCATTCAATAGGACAGAAGTCCTGTAACAACGTGGACTTCATTGGCTACAACTAAAACCATATACACAATCTACAGTCACTCACTTGGGTCCAGTGGAGAGTTGCTTTAGATGCTCAGAGGAACCTGTGATGTCCTTATGCTCAAGAAGCACTGCGTTCCAGGCTGCCCTGCTCATCTCCTGGTGCCTGACCCTGCAGGCTGGAGTGGCGTGGTGGATTTGGTGCTGCTACGTAGCCCTTCCAGGGTGGCGTGGAGCTGAGGGAGCCACCGTTTTCCAGTGTGGAAGGGCTTTGAGCTTGAGACTGTAGTTGGAAGCAGGAGTCCACACGTGGTTTCCTTCACCTTCAACTACAAGCGAGGAAAAAGGTGGTTAATGAGCTAGTAATGAGAGCTGATTGGTAATAGTGAATACATGCACCCCACCTTCATGGTGGAATGAGGCCTAAGAGTCTCGCTTCCATGCAACTTGAAGTCTAACAAAGCTTGACTGGTGTGAAGACAGCAGTCTGGGATGAACATAGTTCTGTGGGTTTTGTGAATGAGAAACACAAAGATGCTGTGATCCAGGCAAAATCTGCCCCAGGTTTGGACTCCTATCTGTAGTATTTAAGGCAGCAGCCAAGTCTTGTTTACATCAGTTGTTTAGGTACAACTGTTTGTGCTGTGGATTCAAACAGCTCAGAGGATAAAAGGGCTGACTTTTGCTAGGCTGCTTTTAACCCCATCAGTTCATCAAAGAACTGAGAGACTGCCTTTCACCTTATGTTTTCTTTTCCAAAACTGCTGTTTTTGGAGAGCCCAGTTCAGGGGTGGGAGGTCAGTCCAGCACACATGTGTGATAGCTCTGCTATTGGTCTTGTTGCTGATATCGTAGTGCAGACAAAGGCTTCCTCCCAGTGTGCTGCTGGTACACGCTTGCTTTAAAGGGCAACATCAGCACATTCACTGGCTGGTGAGATAGCACTTGTGCATGCTGTGGACTATTTAAGCAGCCTGCAGTTTCCTAGATGATATGGAAAGGATAACCAGTTCTCTCACTGCAGGATTTCCTGTGAGAGGTTCTTTGCTCCATGTTAGGCAGGAAAGGCCCCTGACCTTAAAAATTAGTGGCTGCTGGGTTATGGAAAATTCCCTATAAGGATGGCCTGGTTTCTCTCAGATGGTATAAAATTGGACCAAAAGAGGGGAAAAAAAAAGTACAGAGAAAAACTTCAGTGTGCACGAGAAGCAGGTGTTCAGTTTTATAAGGTGAGTCTCAGCAGCACCATGTAATATTTACTCTCCAATTTTTGAGGCTTTAGGATTTCTTCAAACTTTGTATGAAAGCTGCTGAAAAATGCTAATGTGTGAGTACAAATCCAGCCAAGAGAGGGCAAGGTACAGGCGAGTCTATTATATCCTCAGCCAAAACATACTCCCCTATGTGGAAACAGTGCATCTGCTATACTAGCGATTGTAATTAATCATTTCCCCAGAATGCCATTCTTAAGTGTATTACTGAGCTCTGATTTTATGATTAGTCTTTCAATGCATTTAACTTAGAGAAGTCTTTTCAAAAACTTGCTTCAATTAATTTTGGCTACAGTAAATTGCTGGGAAGTGTTTATCAATTTTTGCAGCTCTGAGCTGCAATGCTGTGACTGTCGGAAAGTGATAAGAATAGCACGAACAAAGTTGAGAAGAAAGGGCAGTGGAAGTGGGACTCCTCTGGCTTACTGCCACGGCATTAGGGTTGCAGGGGGGATGGTCCTTGCAACAACACACAAGTTCTTGTGCTCCGGAAAGCATTTTTCAACAGAGAATTTTGGATTTGGCATGTGCTAGGAATGGTCATGTGGTAGTGAGCAAATTTTAGGCCAAGAGCAAAGCAGCAGGTTTTATGAGTGCAGGACACATTCAGGCAAAGCCTGAATTCTGACTTTGGACAACCACATCTGGTGCTTCTCAGGGTGATAGGGGTTGCATGTCCTTATCTGCTTAAAAAGGTTTCTGGAAATCACTCAGTGCATCAAAGGGCACTTGAGTTGACCCTTGGTTTTCCTGTTCTTGATTTGCTCTGATTTGGTATCAAAGGTACAGATCGTGGCTGTGTAAGATTAATCTCTTTCCAACTGATACAAAAAGAAATGAGTTGATGATTAGTTTGAAACCAGTTGCTGGGTTGCATCACTCACCATCTCAGACTTTCACAGAGGCTGGTGGCATCACAAGTTGGTTCACTCTGTAGGAGAGAAAACAAGAGTGACATGAGAGAGCTGCACTTAGCTAAGAAATAGACTTCTTAACAACATACCAGCCTGTTAAATCCAGGTGCCTGTTTCATCATGGTTTCTAAAGAGACAGGATGTTAATAACTGTCCTGCACTATAGCATAAAGCTGAAACACTTTCACAGTGGTGTCTGATAGCAATTCTGACAACTGCTGGAACATGCCAAGTAATATTGCAACACTAATTGACAAGGATTTGGGAAGGCCCCAAAGGCATTCAAACATAGCAACTGTTTCCCTAAGCCAGTAACAAGACAAGACTGTGTATACAATGGCTTTTGAATGGTGTCCTTCAGACTTGACAGCATAAACGTGAAGTCGCCACTGATAAAAGCTAAATTAAAAAGAAAGCTGTCTTCCAATTTTCAGCTCCTGAAGACCTGCTGCTGTTCCAGACAACTGCTCCCAAGTGACTGATGGGCTCCAGTGGGGACTGCAGTGTCACCAGGGAGAAGCTGTGTTCTGCAACGTGCTGTTCTGCGCTTCCTGCTACTGAGGGCAGTGAGGGGAATGGATCCTGTGGTCTCTGCGGGGACCCAGGAAGGAAGCAGCAACAGGTCCACAAAGTTTATCCCTTATAGCTGTGGTCCTTGTTGTTCCATTGCATGCCCTGTGCAATTCAGCCTTCCTCATCAACAGCTCTGAGCTGGAGCTGATACCAGCTCTCCTGCTGCAGCAGATGACCTCTCCTCTTTCTTTTCTTCCTACTCTCTTCATGCCTTCTCAGACTGTTTCACTCCCTAAGTAAGCACAGTCTCCTTTCACAGTGTTAAGCACAGCAGGGCTCTTCTGTGGACTGTAATAAGGTCAGTCACCCTTGAACTGTAATCATTTTGGGACTTGCTTTCTATCTTGGTTTGTCACTGACATCAGTGTTGGAAAACCCCCACCTCACTTAAGGTTATGGCTTGAAGTAACCATGTTTCTAACTCAAATGCACTCTATCTATACCTGGCCACCAGGAGAAAAAATGAGCATAGAATCGGAGTCTTCTCATACCACTTGGCTGTGTTAACTTAAAACAACAAACTGAAACCATGGTATTGTACAGCTTAAAAGACTGCAGCAGGATTTTGCCATCACACACAAAAGTACAGCTTCTTCCCACATCAGTGAAACACTTGGGCAGGCTGGCAGGGAAGATGACAGAATCTCTGCCTGAGGTCCAACCAGGTAAGAACATCACAGTGAAAAAATACCTTCCCTTTGGAAGATGCTGATTCATTAAAACTCATCATTGTCTCCTTACCAGACTTCGTACCTGGCCCAAAGTATTGCTGAAAAGGGATGGTGCTAGGTTAAGACGTGCTCCAAGATGAAAATAAACCAGTGTTAAGGGCCACCTTCCAAGAAATCTCTGCAGCCAAGATGCAAGGTCAAAGATTCTATGCATTTCTCCAAAGTCTCTTGTCTTTTTGCATTTTAAAGCTATAAACTGAAGTACTTCTGATGCAGGAGCTGGCCCATGTTTCTTTGTAGGATTACTCTTGGTAACTCTACTGCACTGGACATTTTAACCATGCTTTAGTTTTCAGACTATATCACAGAGCTAAAATATGACCTTGTAATGCAACACTACTTTAGAAGTAGGATGTAAACGGTGCTATTTTTGAAGCCAGCAGAAAACATTAAAACAGATGTTTGAATGCTGTGAAGTGTTGAAAGTAATGTCCAAGGTTCAGAATACATACAGAAAACATTCGTTTTGACATAACTTTAGCATAGAGAACCCACCTGCACTGCTGGGAGGTGAACTGCAAACACACCTAAGACTTTGCTTCTTGTGCTACTTATGGTTCAGCTTCCCATGGAATACAACCCACCTCCCACATAAGCACTTCTGTTACCCCCAAGCCTCAAAAATTACTAGTTATTTGCATTTTAACAAGTGTTTCTCAGTTTTGTTTTATCTCTCCTTTACAGATGGGAGCAGAGGCCTAGAGGGACTAATCCTGAAATACATTTCCAAGATTTCACAGGAAATTAGACCCCACAAGACTTTTGAGAACCTGCTGGGGACAGAATTGATTTTCAGGAATCGCATAGGAAGTGGGCAGAACTGAGAACTGAAATAGTCTCCCAGAATTTCACACAGGGCAGTTTTCATTCTTTCTGAACCACTGTAGTGCAGACAGTGGCCACTGACCTACGCACAGCCTGATTTCAATGAAGCTCAGCTTCTCAGCTTACAATGGCAGCTGGTCAGCTCTGCATATATTTATTTTCTTAAGCAAAAATGCCAATAATAAATTTCAGATTCTCTTAGGTGATAGAATGTCTTCCATAGACTTAAGAAAACAAGACTAAAGAGGACGTAAATCCTCGTTTATGACCCACTTGTCTTTCTAATGATGGTAACCCCACACTGAATAGGTTGTTGCTTCCGATCTGGGGGTATCTGCTGACTAAACTTTAGTTCCTAAATTGTTCTCCGCATTGTTTTCTCAAGATGATGAATGTTTTCATTCCTTGAAGAAAGTGGGGTGGGAACCACTGTGTTATTTCCTGAGGGGGACGAAACTTACCCAAATTGCCTTTCAAGAACAGAAGCTGCACAACTTTTTTTTCTTTCCTTTTTTTTTTCCCATGCGCTTCTCCAGTAGTTAAAATGAGACCGATTCCTCCTAACCCCATCATTTCCTCCCCTGTCAAACCCAAATAGTTCTCCTAGATCCTATCAAACTATTTCCATGTAATGTGACAGCATCTATAATTCTCAAGCATTTATGTGACTGCCTGTTTAATATTAAACTACACGCTCTAGAGCTGTTAAATATTTATGCTGCGTAAAATGCATCTAATTTCACAGCACCTCAGCCAGTGATAGAATTGCATAAGAAAAAGATGACAAATTTAAGATAGCAGATGAGTGGCCAAGTCCTTTACAGGTCAGCTATACCCCAGTTTCAGTTTCAGGAACTGCAGAGATGATTTTCCAAATTCTCTGTTCCTTTCACTGTAGCTGCTCACCTACCCAACTGACACCAGAGATTACAGTTTGCAATACAGACCGTAATTACAGGTTGTATGAACAGTGTACACCTCTACTGTGCTGTAACAGTTCCCAGCACAACTCTTTGAATGAGGCTTTGCTGCCCACATCACATCCACGCGTGCTCCACCCCATGTCAGCAAGAATAAAAACATTTCCCTTTTCACCTTCATTGCTATCTATACATAACCTAAACAACACACACATTCTGGTATGTATGGACTGCCACGCAACCCATTTTCTTGCTGTTTAAACAAGTCAGGCTCTGGCTTCTGTAACAGAGAAACATATTAGGAAATAATGTCCTAATTTTCACAGCTCGCTGTACTTAACATCACTTAATTTTTACAATCAACAATAAAATGCTTCAGTGAGGTCCTTCTAGCCTGCAAATAGCTCATTATTTGACTAACAAGAGCTCATTCAGTAGACAAGAGTGTTGGGGCTACAGGGGCAGCTAGATCAACAGTGGCCTTGGCGGAAGGGAGGGTAAGTAAATCCCTGCTGAAGCCAATTGCCAAAACATTAATATTTTAGTAAACAAAGAAGGGAAATGGACACAAATTTACAGACCATTCCACTCATATTTTCCACTATTGTCTGCACGCAGTCAACACCCTCCCAAACCCAACTTGCAGTTTGGCCTGCCAGCAAACAAACAGATAAGTAACAAGACCAGGAAACACCTCGTTAAAAACACACGTAACCACTGGTCGTATGGTATCACATATGTAAATCACATTATTCATGCTATACACAGACACTGCTGCCTCGTCTCACCAATATTTCACCACGCAGGTATTTATGGCTGCATTTCCCTGGGACTTTGTCACACCTCCCTGAAGGACTCTGAATCAGTCAAATTCCATTGGAAGCACCAAGCGTGCACAGAGCCAACAGGGCTGCACATCTTCATGCAAAGATTTCTGACCCTGAAAACGAATCAAAGAAGACCATGGATCTGTTTTGTCTTATTCTGCTTACTGCTGAGACCAAAGCTAGCTGCAAAGTGCTCGTTCTGCTTGGCTCTGTACCACATTTGCTGGGTAACCTACCCGTCCCAACACTGCACCGCCTTTGTGCCAGACACGTTACCAAGTGCAAAATCAGCAGGGTGGAGACTCTAATTCAAGTATGTACCCTTTAAACCCTTCATTGCACATTTTTAATGAAGCAGTGCAGAATATAAATGTGCAAACTACTGCTATCTTCCAGTAACAAAGCATGGTTGCAATTTTCACCAGCAATTGGAAGGAGCTGGACTTCCCTGCTCTACAACAGGGTACGAACAGCTAAATCAAGGATTGCTTCCAATCAGGATGACCTGTTTTAGCTGATCTCAAGCTATTTAGATAGTTAAGTCAGTAATTTTGGGCCAAGACACACAAGATTAACAACATACATTATTGCTGAAACTCAGTGCTTTGATTTAAAGTCTTCCTGTATGCTGCATCTGGAAACAATGACAGAGTAAAGATGCATGAAAGGTGAGCAATAATAATATGTCAAGCTAGAAAGAGCCCATGAGTGGTACAGGGATAGGACCGGCGCAGCTAAAAATAGTCACTGCACTGAGCTTCCTGATGCATCATCGTGCAGCCTTCCAGGAAAAGAGTCTGTTGGATGAAGCTGAGGTCAATTTGTTACAATTCTGTAGTGCTATGCTTTGCGTTCTTTAGCAAAGAAGCAAATGTGGGAATAGCTTACACTGGAGTAGGAAAGCATTGTTTAATTGAGCTCTGCTGGCTGCTTCACTCATTTATAGCCAGAGAGGAAGCTTGGGGCCTGTGTAAATCCAAAGCCCTCCAAATCAGGCTCAAAGCTGAAGACTTGGCTGTGTGCAGCCCTCCTGGCAGCTGCTGGCACAGAGCTGCCCTTCTCTCTGGAGCCAGAAGAGGTGGCTCAGTCTGTGCTGAGCAGCAGCTCTCATGGGGACGGCCTGACAGGAGCTGCATGCTGCTGGTGACAGGTGCTCTGCCAGCTGCACTAAAGAAATGAGTTGGCTTAAATCCTCTTCTTTCCTGCACATCAGTGGGTTTACTGAACAGAATACAATAATTGTGTACAGCAAATACATTTTTTCTCTCTGTTCGGTACAGCCTCTCAAAGCTGCCCAGACTCAGTTACTATTTTCCATCTGTTCACTTAATCCAGGTGCTGACTAGATGTTTGCTCCCAGGAAGAAACATAGGTCAGCTTCTGTTTACTCTCTTTCACAGATCTTTGAAGAGGAGAACACTGTCATAAAGAAATAGATTAATAACCTTTCCTTCTATTTTCCAGGCAGCTGCAACAGAATGGATCTGAAGATGAGCAGTTAATAGCACTCAGTAGGTACCGAGGACTTGGATGGAAATGAAGTCTGCCTTACTGCTCTGCAGTGGTATGCTAATGTGGACTCCTGAAGCTACTGAGGATGCAGGTCTCTGAGGCCCTCAGAACATTGGGCTTGAATCTGTCCCTGTGTATGTGATTCTGCTGGATAATGATGGGCTCAGAGTTAAGATGATCAGTTTTCTAGAGCCATGGAAGATGTGGATAACATCATACTCTCATGTGCACTGAAATAGTGGAGGAAAGTGGGGAGTCTTGATCTTTTCTTGGCATGGTCAAACATGCCATGACAAACAAAAGCAGGTATGATGTAATTGAATCTGTACAAAAAAAACCTGTACAACTTCCTGATGTCAACCAATTAGAAACATATTTCTTACCCTCCAGAATAACTACCTCATAATACAGCTCTTTTCAGCAATCTCTAAGCTACCAGGTATGGGGAACTGTCCTGTTTTGCTCTGCAGAACAGTCTGGGCAAGCCCTTTCTGGCACATGATAGTGGTATGGCAGCAACAGTGACTAAGCCAGAATACTTAAGACACTCTTTCTGGAAGTACTGCTATTAATAAGCCAACAGCTTTGCCCCTGTTTCACTAAAAGATGTCATTTAGGTCAAGGCCCCAGCCACAATTAAATTACTCTAACACACATACAGTCACAGCTTGCCGAAATCTGCCTTGCCAAATACCTCCAGTCCAGATTCAGAGTGCACAAGTCTGCTGATATCCTTCATGCTAAGTGTGCATTAGTCTATTATTAACACCGTTGCCTTGAATATGAGCATGCAGTTCTTCACATGAAGAGGTCATCTACTGTTGATAGAAGTCAATACCTTTATCATATGTTTTGTGACTGTGACAGTCTGCAAGAAACAGACTGGCAAGGCTGTGGTTTTTATTACTTGTTCCATTTCTCTGCACCAGAAATGGTTTCTGGCTTGGAAGACTGCCTTCTGTTCAGTTGCTCCAGTCACCTGCATGAGATCTCATCAGCTTTCGTACCTGTGCCAGGGAAGCCTTAGCAAAGAAACTGTCTTAGCAGGAATTTGAAGTACCTTCCTGTGTGATGAAGTCCTTGCATGCCAAGAACTGCCCTTTGCAACGACAATGCGTCATATCACATCTATTGTGAGCATATGGTTTAAGTTCCCTTACACCTTGTGGGCAAGTGCTTTTAATCTTGTTTTGCAGCTGATGAGCATTTTAGGGATAGCATTTACTTCTTGAAGGTCACAGCAGAGATTCAGTAGCCAAGACACTGGTAGGACTCAAAGTAGTTCTTGTTGTGATACTCCTAGAAAAGAAATTCCCTTTTTGCTGCAAAACAGCACACAAGCAGCTAGCAGTAGACTAGGAATACTGCTTTCCTTTCTCCATGGCAAAAGAGATTAACCTCGAAAGGACAATGAATGCGGGGAATTGATGGGTTTGGAGAGCCACAAAGTTCTGCCTGCAGCCTCAGCCACAGCTCACACTTAGCGAGAGCTATGCCAACACCAGCTGGCTCCATCCTTCTGCATCTACTTAAGCAAAGCTCCTGCTGCCAACAATTAACTTGAACAGCATATTTCAAATGCTGTGAGCGTTTTGCATAAGGACCACTGTTCAGCTCAACGTGTCTGTGAACAACCAAACTGACCCTTGACATCTTCCTACATATCCTGCAGGAAATCTGCAGGTTGAGTAACGCAAGCAAACAAAACAGTAATTTTTTTCTAATATGAGACCATATTTTCCATCTGCACGAAACCAGCATTTCACAGCTGAAGAAAGCAAGTCAGCATTTAAAATTCAGCCAGTCCCAAGCCTTTACATTCTTGTATCTGCTAGCTCCATCTATGGATTTACAAACATGGGGGGAAAAAAAAAACAGTTTTACAAGCAGGTTTTTTCCACCAGTAAAAAAAACTACTTATATTTTTACCATCTCTTCATATTCCTAACCCTGCGTTTCCATATAAACCATCTAATTGTCTAATCCTATTCCATCTGCAGTCTATGAATGTTTTTTGTGTCACTGTGATCTGCAGAACACACTCCTTCCCTCTGTTCCTTCAACATCACAACACTGCAACCTAATCTGTTGGTTTGGGGTTTTTTTACTTCAGATAGGTACACCTTCAGAAGGCTAAGGGCATCTTACCTGGGCTAAAAAAGCATTCTGCCCAGCTCCTTTAAACAAGATAACCCTGCAAAGGATCCTAAAATACTTCATGGAGGGCATATTCGTCTTAGTAATGCAGATGACCAGAATGGGACGCGCCATGCACCAGTCTAGCATACCAGCTGTACCTGTTACACTATTAATGCAGGGGTTTCTGCTGTGCTGACAACAACATGAGGTTATTTCACGGGTTCCTTTCTGTCTCTAACCGCTGCCACACAAAAATCAGAGAAAAGAAGGTTGACAGTGCTGTGAGTCCTTTCTCTGCCCCACATAATAGAATCTGCAAAGCAGAAATAAGGTCAGACACTTTCAAATTGCTGCAATAGGAGAACTGGGAGATCATTTTATATCTAGTTCTAGAAAAGGCTAAAAATAAGCCTGATGTGAGGCAGAAGACAGTCTGAAAATGGATTATTCTCATTTTTCCTGTAATGTAATTTTCAGATTTGCTGTGTTTAAGACAGCAGTAAAGATGCATGGAGTAGGAATTGTTCTTTTTGTGTCTTTCACTATATGCTCTGTAGTTAGCTTTATTCTTTCCAGTGGTTTACCCACCACTTTTAAAGTGAAATGTTAATTACCACTGCTGCTCAGCTAGAGTTCCCACATCTGATCAAAGGTGTTAATTTTTTTTTTAATGAAACACTTAATTTTATGACAGAAGAAAAACCTACCAGAGCTGTACAAGTAGCCTGAACCTTTACCAGTCAAGGAAACAACAAACAGGCGAGTCATTTATGCTTGCAGATCTCTCTGAAGTGATGGGTGGTAGCTAGCTAAATATCTAAATTCCTTTGTTCTGACCAGCTGCATCAATGCAGCTATTTATTCCTGTTTGCATCTGCGCCAGGGATATACACTGCAGTTGCATCCTGCTGCCTGATCTGCATTGCTGTATCTTTGGCAAAAATACCCAGCATATATCATGCAGGATGCAGAGAGGGACAGAACAGTTATAAACCTTAAATATCCAGCTGTACCTCTGGGTGGGCATAGGAAAGAATAGAAAATCTCACGCCTCCAGGTATAGAATTAGTGATTAAATAAAAATTGATATAGAAAAAAAAAAACCTTTTGGGGGGGAAGATTATTCTACACCTGAACAGAGCGGTCTTTCTCATTAAAAAAATGGAGGTGAATTTGGGTTTTCCCTCAGAAACAACTGGATGTGGACATCATGGGAGACAGGACCCTGGATGGTAGAATCACTTGTGCCTGCTGCAGAGCATCAGGGGTCCCACGGGTCTGTGCCTGTACAGAAACAGAATCTGTACAGCAGAACTCCAGAGGCTCAACACTCACGTTGGCTGCCCAGAAAAGAATCCTGCTACATGATAATTACATTACAGTGATTTATATGCCCTGGCACCTCAAAGTTGTCAGAGCTTGGGGAAAGGACTTTTTCACTTTTCCTAATGAAAAGAGCACATTCTTCCTAATTAATAGTGAAGCCACTGCTTCTAGTAAGTACTATTGCAGGCATTTCTTCTGCAACTCTAGGGTGAATCTCTGTTTTTTCAAGTTAGCTGCATTATGAGCAAGGGAGGGGACAGACACACTACAGCTGCAATTCTAACACATGCAGTACCCCAGGTGCTCCTCTGGAAGTTGCCTTCTGGCTGATAACCTGCCAGAACTGCCCAGAAACCAGTGATGGAGCTGGGGAATAACAGTGAGGTCATCAGATTGCTGGTGGGTTTATGCAGGGCTCGGCCATGGCGAGATACTGTATTTGTACACACTGTCTTCCAGGGCACCTACAACTATAACTTGAATGACACAAATACTACAAATGTAGGCATGTTTGGCAAGAAAACATGACAGCTTGAACCCTCCATCACAGTACTCTAGAACTGGATGGACAAACAGTGTAGGCAAGTGAAATCGCAGCAGTGATCGTAGGTGAGTGGTTTCAAAAAGAACTCATGTATTTCTAGTGCATAAGAGCTATTACAGAGACCATTCTCTACCCATTTTCTCTCTCTTATCACTTTAGAAGGGTGGGGGTAAATTTGTGTTTTTAAAATTGCACCAAAAATGACTGGATTACATTATGGAGTGAAGTACTGTACTGTGTTCTCTGCTAGTCCTCAACTGACTAAAAGCCTCCTTAAGCTGTCAGGCTCCTAAGACAGTATGAAGGTCGTTGTAAAAGAATCAGGATTCTTTAAGAAGAGCTGCTGTACAAAGAATTTTTTGTGAGAGGGGCATCCTTGTTGATTGGAATTCCTGTGCTAAAAATGTAATGTTCAAAATATGCCAAGAATTGTGGCAATGACAAAAGTGGTGCAAAAACACCATTAGGCACTGAAAGCCTGGAAATTCTGTTTTTGAAAGGAAGTGTGGTGGAAACTGGAAAAAGCTTTACAGGAAAGTGGGGTTGCTATGCTGGTATGCTGTCCTGCCTGGAAGAAGAAATTATCTCAAAGCAAACACCCAGAGACCATTACACAAAGGAAGAAACAAATGAAAAAACATCTAGACTACTTTTCATAGAAGCACTGAATTGAAGCAGAGAAAGCTTCATTTCCATAGGCAGAGCAAGGCTGCAGAGAGCAGCGTTACACTCCTTTGCTTCCATATTAGTTCATTAGACAGGTCTGTGACATCTGGCCTGTGTGCCCTGACCCTACTGGTGATGAATGAGCTTAATCTCTGGCATGTGACACCAGTGTTTGTGATTCCTGCAGGTTAATTGATTTCTTTTGGCAAAGCACATTTCCAAGTCCTGTCGCCTGAGCAGCACGACTGACTGCAGAGAGAAAATAAGGCGTCTTGAAGAAGAAATTCCCCCATATCCAGTGAGTAATAGGTAGGATATGAGAGGCCAGGCAGAGAGCTATCCTTGCCAAAGGTGTGCAGCGCCAAGTACAGATGGCCTGTCAGATAGGTAGGAGCTGGACGTTGGGTTTAAATCCAGCATGGAGCTGTAAGCTGCTAATAGCAAAGCACCCAGTTGTCTTTTCTCTCCCAGGAAAGCATGCAGCTAATAACAAATCCTCCCCCATAAATTCTTCCAAGGAGACTACTGAACCTGTCAGCAGTGGCAGACAGGACCCAGTTGACAGCACAGATCCCACTGCACATGGCATGGACAGAAGCCTTACTCAGCAGTTGCCAACCTTTGTAAAGATACTGCCTCACTGTTCAGCAATGTGTCAAACTTGAGTTAAGCTGCACTCTCCAGGAATCTGATGGTAAGATGACAGAATATTTTTAACATGGGAGTGGGCATATCTAGAAAGAGTGCAGCAGAGAGAAATCATTTTGTTAGCCGTTGTTTATGACAACTGTTCTCCTTCTGTATCTGAGACAGTTTGCTATAGTACACGTAGGATCAGTAAATGAGTAATACAAAGTTCATAAATGAGCGTGAGTCAGATTAGGCAACTGGAAGATGCAGAGAGTGGAGCAGAAACAAGTCTGAAGCCTGAATAGGTAAGTTTCTTCACTCAGTGGACCAGTGACTGGTGGGAAAGCTGGTATGATTTTGACATAACCAAATCTGCTCAGGCTGTCTACAGCAATAGACAAAAGTGAACAAATCTATGTAGGACAAAGGAGAACAGTGGGACACGATCTCTCTATCAACAAATCGAACTTTTGGCTCCCTGCTGCTGCAAAAAAAGTCACCTTGAGCACCTAGAAACTTCTGTTCATCTTGCCATGTCCCCAAGGGATCGTTACATAAACTTGCATATACAGCTCATTTGTGCCACTATAGCAGCGGATCTGGAAGGCAGCCAGAGAGCTGCCATCCTCCTGGCTCTGCAAGCACGGGAGGCCTGCAGGAACTCGAACAGGTTTCATGTTTTCTCCAGACAATCTGCTGTACCATTTGCCTCTTCTTTCTCATAAACAGATCTTCCTAACCTCTAACATCTAGCTTAGATTACTGCAGCTTAAAGCCTTTTTATGCAGATGATAGCAAACCAGGCACACATCAGTCACATCATCCATAAAGCCACACTGAAGTTCAACTGAGCAAGACTTAACCTCCTTACCAGATACACAGGTGAGGTCTTGTTCTCTGCAGCATGTTTTAACACTTCACTACAGGTGGAATAGATACCTATTGCCACCAGGAAGTGGAAAAAACTTTCTTTTCTCTGATATTTGTATGTGTTAGTAAGAGGAAGGTGAGACTGCTCTTAGAGGGACACAAACAGCATCTGTGACACTGCTTCCAAATCTCCTGCATTCAATGGATATGACAGCGTGATCCAGAGAATAACACTCAAACTGTTTATACACTTATGTCAGCTCCAAACACCTCATTTTCCTTGTAGCTGAATCATATCTAGTGACAATGACATGCCAGAGCCACTTTGTTCAACGTACAGCAAAGCATATCCTGCTCTTTGTCTGCAGAACTGCCATAGGCTGCTAACATATCCACATTATGATTTTCTGCCCCACATATCTACATCTGTGTCATCAATCCAACACCTGTGTAGTAAGATTTACACAGGCAAACTCAGTCACACAAAGTTCACACTGATGTGGATGCAGCACTGACATCGCAAGAGCACATCTATGCTGTTCTTGAATCAGTGCAAATGCCTCTCAGCCGTGTCACAAGAACGATACCTCCTCCTCCTCCCAGTGGGAGCAAGGCAAAGGCAATTCCAGTCTACACCAAACTGGTCACTTGCCCGCATATTCAGCATGATGTTACACATAGATATTCTATTGTTCAACAATTATGAGAAAGAAACTAACCCCAGGAGTGTGTATGTCATGTGGAAGCGTCTTCTGAATTACTGTAGTTGCCAACCGTGAGGTGGTCCGAATCGGTTTCATTACTGAAAAACAGTAGCTTTTTAAAAAAAGCTGCAATAAGGGACTGGGAAATACTATCAGCACAGCGAGCCTTGAGCACTTATGTCCCCACATACACAGCTTTCTTCCTTCTCTGCTGGTCTGGTATATTGGAGGTAGTGAGCAGGGTACAAGGGTCTGAGATGGGACCGTGTGTTCAAAGTTGACCACCAAGCTCTGTGAGGTGTCTCTTGCTCTTCATCTAGCAGTCTACAGGTGCCAGCACACAGCAACCCCTCACCACAGATGGCCTGGTCTGTGCATGCTCACGCAAGGGTAAAAGGGATCAGTGATCTCAAGTACTGTGCTCCCCTCCAGGCCATAAGGCCAGTAACTGAGATCCACCAGAGCAGAAGCATGTAAAGGATGCCCAGCCAGCATGACACAAGCCCCTGTGCTTCGTGCAGCCTCATGCACTTTGCTGAGCTGAGGTTCTTTGCATACAACCCAACATCCTTTACCTGGAAGGACCAAGGCCCAAGGAAAGAGTACAAGCATAATGTTCAAGGAAGAATACAGGCTTTGGTACCTCCCCATTTGCAATTGCCAGGTTACTCACTGTTGTTCAGCTTTGGCTCGGTCACTGAGGAAGAAGAGGGCTGTGGCCAGGAAAAACATCCCTCCTAGGACAACGACAAATGGGCAGAGCATGAGTGCATACCCCAAGCTGAGGAACTCCCAGAGCGGGGACTCCTTTGTGCTTTGTCGTATCAGATCTGAGATCTACAAGAGAAGGGCAGAAAAAATTAATCACTTAGATGAAAATAGACATTATAACGTTGAGGGAACAGATCTCCCTAAACAACCACCTACTGAACATATGCACGCAGTTTAAAATGGAAGACTTTGTTCAGAAGAGGCTGAATGTCCTCTATGTATGCTTCACCCTTCCACACGCCATTATTCTGCACTCTGGAGCCTGGGCAACTCACACTGTGAGCAGCACAGCAGGGGTTCTCCTCACCCTGTCACTCTCTGCCTGAGCTGTTAGTCTTCCCACACCTCTCTCCATCTTCTCCCTGCCTACCTCAGTGACTGAACCAGTGGGTGTCCAACCTTGCTGTACTGAGCAGGCCTCCTGGTGTGCTGACGCTGCCTCACCAGCATTGCTTGCTCAGTGAGGTACTGATCAATCTTCTGCAATTTCTTTGAAGTCTTGCTTACTCCTACATCTTTACCTACCTTTCAGCAAAAGGAGGTATTCAGCTCCTTTCCTTTGTGTTGAGTGGGATGGTGGAAATGTCTTTCGTGGAACAAAACCCACAGGTCCCATTCGCTTTTCAGAGGCAGACCATGTATATGGTTTTATCTGAGGCACAGGCCTCGTTCCCTCATCTCCCACACTTTCTGCTCTCTGCCCCCCAGGCTTACACTGCAGGTTTGGTGCATGAGGGCCAAAGAATCACCCACCACTGAGTTAATGGGTTAAGGCAACCTGTATCTTCTGACAGTAAAAAGGCATAGTTATCTGAATGTGAACACAAGTGTGCACTGACACAAAGGAGAAGCAACATGCAGTGGCAGTGTTTAATTCATTATGAAAAGCTTTTGCTAAAACTCAGTAATATTTAATGTGTGTCTGTAGTTGAGACAATCACATTTTAATATTTCCTGTCCAGCAAACAACTTGACACTTAATAAATCAACAGTGGTAGCAGCAGTGAGGATGATTCTCAAGGCATTGTGTGTTTAAATGGCCAGTTCTGCTTTTGTCTGTGACCTTTTGTTGAGACAGAAATACTACTTTATACCAAAAGACTGCAGGGAATTTGCACCATAAAATCCTACTGCTGTGCACACACGCAGATCAGTTCCAGAAATAGTCCAGGCTTGACCAGCCAGCATCTCCTAAACTGCCACACTATTGCTAATGAAAAGGGTGGTGTCAGACACAAACTACAGTCAAAATCCAACATTCAGAGCTTAAATCTAAAAAACAACTAAATGAAGTGAGAAAATGTCAGGCCCAGGAGAAATCACCCTTTCACAGCCCTGCACCGCAGCCAATTATATTGACCTGGCTGGTAAATGTGTGTTCAGAGATGCCTTACAGATGCCACGACCAACAAGAGGTCACAGAAGGATGACATGGAGACTCCACTGAGCAGGTCACAGTGTGTGCTATAAGGGCTCCGTAGCAGGGAGGCACTTTGGAGCACTGGTGGCCTCAGAATTTTAATAACATTCTCACTGCTCAACCTGGGTCCTGATAGAGCCAAGGGAAGGAGAAACAGGCAGCCTGATGCAGGAGGTGAAGCTGCTCTGCACACAAAAGAGCAGAGGACTGTTATGATGGGGCGATGTCAAGCAGTGATGAGTGAATAAGCGCCAGAAGAGCGTTTCTAAGGAAATGATTGTAGGTTTTTAGCCAGACTTCATTGCTTCATTCCCTGCTCTATAAAGTTGGAGGAGAAAATTTCAGTGCATGGGATATAGGGTAAGGAAGTGTTCCTGGCCTCTCAAAGAGAACTTAATTCACAGTATATAACACACACGAGGAAAAACAAGAGCATTATCACCAAGTCTCATGTGAGAACCGACGGGTAAACAAGTCCTTAGATTGAAAAGCAAACAACAGTGGCTATAAGTCTGAGAGACTTGTTAAACCTAGCAAAAAGTCTTGAACGTGAAAAGAACACACCCATAGGAAATCAACAGAACATGCACTGCATTCAGAAGACAGGGACCTCAGTTGGTAATTTATTCCCTCTTGTATTCAGAGACCTTAGTTGCCAATGTTTCCCTTATGCTTCATTATGAGCCAAAATTCCACACTGAATCAGCCCCTGTGTGTACAATAGCCAGAATTGAGGCTATTCTACAATAGAAACTGAGAAATTTCATAACTGGAAATGGATACGTTTATCCTCCAAAGGGAGCAGACAATAAATCACTCAACAAATTGACATGATAAATCACCAGTGGCTGATGAAAAGCTAGGCATGGATGATGTGACATTCTGGGCTAAAAAACAGCTTTGAAAACGTGAAGATTCCAAAAAGTAAAGCTCCCAACACACCTTGCTCCAATCCATTCTTTCTAAGGCACTGTACTGACCTTTAATACCAACAAACCTCGTTAACACTGAATCTTCTGCCATCGTCATTTTTAACCCTCCATACTCTCTAAGTGTGGACTGTAGGGCCAGCAGTGTTTCCCCCTATCCGAGGTACAATTCCACCCACCAAGCCATATGGCTTTCTCATTTAGGTTCTATATAACCCCCACACCCATCTCTGCATCTCTTAATTCTGGAATTCTTTTCAGGGCTCAGATACTGTTTTGCTATTAACTTACAGTCACTGTTCTATGTTGTTTTGTTCTACTCAGCTACAAGCCACCTGCTCAGACTGGAACTTTGGCATCTCTTCTCTGAAGGACACAGGACATAATTACAGACTTGTGCTCCAAGAATGACATACTGTTTGCCAAGTGATCTACACTGTCTTGCCAATTTTGGGCTTTCAGATTCCTTGAAATGATAGCACTGTGTTGGCAAGACC
>PPHD01012172.1:0-18229 GCA_002909625.1 Bambusicola thoracicus | reverse complement strand
TGAAAAGGGGTAGACTGATAAAATGATGGAGGTACTAGCCATTGTATGAATTATTTTTAAGATTACAATGTTATGCTAAATGTTATCTACTTTCAAAGTTATCTTAATCTAGTAATAAAAAACTTTCAATCAATGTTAATTTATTTTAGAGAATTTAAACATTTTTCCAGGGTAGGAGGAGAGGAAAGTCAGCAAAGAAATTCATTTGTCTGACCAACTACAATTTTCTGACCAGCTTCAGACAGAGGATTTCATCAGCCATGGTGACTACAGGAAGCTTCTAGCAGAAGTGCTGTATTTTATTTATCTCTATCTATCTGCCTGTATGTCTTTTTATCTATTTATTTATTTGGGGGGGCGATTCTCAAAATAGGCCACCCTTTCACAGAGCTGGAATGCAGTGACCTTTATTGGACCGGAAGATAGGTATCATCTTTTAGGTTGAGTTCATAAAGATATTAAAAGAACATACTTGTGGCTGGATAAGTGTTTTGTTCTTGTGCCTACTAATGTTACAGTTAGTAGCAAAATCTCTTATTTCCTAATGTAATTCTATGAATATTCTCATTTGTCAATGGGATTAGTCATGATTAAAGCTAAGCATGCATATAATTTATTACTTGTACGGCTGGGAGTTCAATTGAATTTAACAGCAAGAAGAAAGAAATAAGAAATATTTCCATGTTGTACTTTATGTTGTATTGTTTTAAATAGATGTTTGAATACAAAATGTGGTTATACCCACCTTTTCTAGATGCCTAATCTGTGTGGGGTTTCCTACAGCAAAGGAGAAGAACACAGGTTGTAGTAATACCTATTTATTGCATTACATTTATCATCAGTTGGCCCTAGGATGTTTTGTAGTAGAGAGAGATTTCTCTTGCTTTGGAACTGGGAGGACTGACAGGGAAAAGGATCTGATTTGCTTGCTTTAGGTCACCGAGAGAACTTCTGGGAGAAAGTAAGAACACAGCCTGGAAATTGAGCTTTCCTGTGTCTCCCCAGCTGCTTAGCTATGCAGAGATCCTGGAGGCTTTATTCTGGTTCTGCCTGGAAACCAGGGAATGCATATGAATTTAGTGCCTGCACACGTGTTAAGCAGACAAGGGTTGGAGAATGCATTTTGAGGAAAAGGAGATCATTCACTAGCATCATATATTTTATTTGAGTTAGAATTTACTTGGGCCTGTTTTCTTTAGGCTGTGTTCTCTCACAGACTTGAACTATAGCAATAAAATTGTTTGATTCCATGAAAAAAACAGGATCTGTGAACTGCTGTTAGCTCCGTACTACAGCTCATTCTTCTGAATCCTCATCTAAATTTGGGCTTTAAAGAAACTGATGCTTGTCTATTAATACATTCTTTTCTTCTTCTATAACCAAGTACAAATTCACTTTCAAAAATTGTTATAGCACACTAAAGCCCATAATAATTTTTTTGAGATTTTTTGTGGCTCTTTCCTTTACTCATGTACTAATCAACCACAGCCTTTTGATTAACTAATAGCTCTTATGTGGGATTGTTTATTTACCCACCCAGGAGTTTCAGAATACTCTAATTCTCTCCAGAGTATTTCCTGGAAATTTCATAGTGATTTTTTTTTTAATGGTATATTTTGTCTGAAATCAAAACTGGGTCCCTTCATTTCTTCCCCTTAGCTTTTTTTGGGGGGTGCCCAAAGGTGAGCTCACTTCTTTTCTGGCCAGTTTCAGTGCTAGCAGTGCAGATATATTCAAAAGAAGTTTGGCCATCTGCTGTGACCTATAGAAACCAGTTATCTCTTGCAAAGCATGTACAATAGGCAAGGACCACCCTTGAAACTGGCCCCACAAATCACCATTATTCTCCCTACCCCCTCACTGAAGTAATACTGTAACCCAGGGTAGATTTTCAAACAAAACCACCCAGACCAAGAAGGACTTGGTTTCTTTGTATGTCTGTCTCTGGGACTCTGCCTCAAAAGTGCTACTTGCTTTGTTTTTTTTTTTTTTGTTTGTTTTTTTCTTTTTTCTCTTTTGACCAAATCTGAACCACAAAGGCATGCTAGAGATGGAGAAGAGCAACAGGACGAGATGATCATTCATGCTCACACAGACATTTCACAGCACTTCTGATTCAGTCTTCCACAGGGTGGAAGATGTGATGTATTAAAAACAGATCATCAGCTTCTCACAGTACCTCTCACAGTTTTATGAATTTTATGAAAAGTTTTAACTGACAGTGTTGAGGTGCAGGATGTGGAGTGCAGCCTTTCTGGTATGTTAGTCAGGGTAGCCATGGACACTGGAGTTGGCAGAGTTAGGTTACAACAAGTATATTTTAATAAAATTTTCCACTCTGCTCAGTTATTAATGCTGGAGATGGTATATTGGTTATAAGCCATCATTTATTGTTAACTTTCACTTTTTAGTGAAGGTGTTTGTTGGGCACCTGTAACACAGTGAATGGCTGGCTATATCTCTATCTAACTATATCAACTTCAGCTTTGGAAGCCAGCTGGCAAAACAGAATTTAATCAGAAAGCCTGGACAAGTAAACCTGCCCATAACTGTAAAACCATGCAGATGCGTTGTTCAATTTGCATTTAAAAGCCAGGAAGAGAAGCCTGCTCTGGCTGTTCCAAGGTATAGTAGGGCCAGTCAAGGTGAGAGACTGTTATCTGGTGATAAACCTCTGTGAGAGTTGGTGCCTCGAAGTTTTAACTCACCTACCAGGCTCTGTGTGCCTGCCAGGAAGTTGTGGACTGAGATGCGCTAGCCAAAAAAAGGAGTGCTAGCAAAGGAGAAATGCTTGGGGAGCATTGGTAAGACTGTTATAAACAGCTCAAGGACGGCTCTGAAACTACTAGATACTGTTGCTGTCTTCTGAAACGTGTGGATGGATGGTAAATGGGCCTGACAGGTTTTTGAGATTACTTACATTTGGCTCTCATTTTCTGTTCAGTTCACGTTCTAGAGGAGAAGTAACTGTGATAGAGTGCTGGGCATTGCCATCTTGACTATCTCTTTCTTGCAGAAGGGTTTTTATCTCAAGGTTACAGCAAAGGCAGTGCAAAACCACAAACTGCTTCTCTAGCATTTTAGTGTTCAAACAATTACTTTCGTCATCTCCATTCTGTTTTTCCTTTTTTTTTTCTTCAAGTTCTGCCTTTAGTTTAGAACTGATGAAAGTGACTCATTCTGTACGTGCTGCAGCTATGCTTCGGCACACACAAAGACTGAAGCGTTTAAGTAGTTCCCTCCCCATATGTATATTTGTGCCGTTCTTCTTGTTTCTAAGCTACACCAACAGAAGCCATACTGTTCAACTTCTGCTTTTTCTGCTCCAGGCAGGTGTGTGTTCCTTTAAGAAAATATGAGAGTAAAATGCGGTGGTGCCAGCAGTAAAATGTAACCAGCATCTCAAGTACAGCATCTTCAAGACTCTGGATGTTTGAAATAAGAGATGTAGCTCTGGAAGGATCCTCAGTGTTTCAACTTGTCATTTTTACAGTGACTCCTGCTATCTGGTGTTCCCCTAAAAATCTTTGCTGGGAAGGGTGCCACAACCCCTTCTCCAGGCTTTACTACCATAATGGTAGTAATGATGTCTGATTCACAGGTCTGCTGCAAAATAAGCTCTGGAGAACTTCCTCAAACCAATCTAGGTTATATTAGGGGAATATATTGGGCTGGATCTGAAAGTCTGGAAGGGTGAGGCTGCTGCAGCTCTGTGCTCTCAGATCCAACCAGCAGTGTGGATGAAAATGTATTCCCAGTCAGCATATTCACGCAGAGCACAAACATATACCATATATGGACACATATGTGGCTGGCCACATAGATCACAGGCACTCAGGGCACTTGTATGAACATAGCATTAGCAGCCTCATCCTGCTCACTTCTCTGGTTGAGTAGTGGATACCTCTAGCAGCTGGGCTCATTCAGTCCTGTAACTGCCCCTGTGTCCTGGTCTCCCCAGTTTCTGGCCATCTGAATGTAGGAATTCCTCCTCTCCCTGTTTCTCTTAGCAGTAGCAGAATACAATCAGAAGACCACTGTATATGTAATCATGTATAATATCTCTATGTACTGCTGGTGATTGCATTCTCTTTTTCTAATTGGTAGGAGTAAGTGACAACATGTGAGGAATATAACTCTGGAGAGATAGAGATCTAACGTAAACAAGTATTTCTACAGAAGGGAACACTGGAGAAACTGACAATTACCATTCAATAACTGTGGGAATCAAATGGCTCAGCTGTCAAATATGCAAAGTTTTGCTAACCTTCATGACAGCATATTCAGATTAAGTACTAGTATGCAAGGTTTCTGCTTCTCTTGGTATGTGTAGCAGTAGAGTGGCAGTCATTTGAAGTAGCACACTTAGAAAGACTGGATTGGAATTACTCCAAGAAGGCTTCTCACATCAGTGTTATTGCTGCTGCAGGTGAAATTGATTGCAAAATATTTTGATTTCTAATGTGAGTCACTCATTTGTACTTGTGAAAATGAAACTTTGAAAACTGCAGGAAGAATGTATGAAACTAAACTGAAACACTTGGTATGTGATGAGAGAAGATACCTGTTACCAATCTGTGGTGTGTAGATATGGCATGAAAAATATTTCATGAGTAGGGCGATAATTAAGGTCTGTCTTTTATCATGCCTGTGCATTGGTTTTGCATGGCCTTGGTGATATTGCACCAAATGGAGGTAAAGCTTACCTGCGTGAGCACTAGAAAGTTTTTTGAGATGTAAAAGCTGAAGTCCTGCTGTGGTTGCACCAGGGAGGAATTTGCTGTGTGATCAGTCCTTTTGGACATGCTCCACTGCCAGATGTGTTGCTGAATATTCCTGTTTTACTACTGAATTTCCTAGGAATGCATAGAGAATATGTTTTGCTGCCAAACTGTTCACAGCTATCCAGTGGAGGAAACAAGCAGCACAAACACAGAAAGTTCAACAGAGAGCACGAGGGTGATGGAGTTATGATACATCTGTGTGGCATAAATTAACCTCTTTGGCTAAATGCCGTTCTCAGGTTAATTCTTGTGTCATGCATGTCTCCTGGATGCTGGACCCTTGGGTGCTGGCTAATGTACTGTTGTCTTGCTGCTTTTTTTCTTCTTCCTTCCCCCCCAGTACTACAGGAGCCAAGGTTCAGCAGCCTTCTCAAAGCCTTTTGTCAAAGCTTTAACTGAGATCACAGGTTTTAAGGAGAAGGCATGAAAGGCAGGCATAGCAGTTTATGGTTTGGGTTTCCTCTTTCATCAGCTTTGTAATTGAAAGATAACTGTAGTTGTTATCCTAGCATAAAGGTTTGAAATAATGAGTAAATATTCATATATTCATCTGGACTCTTAGATGAATATTCCTTATTCTGCTTTGGTAGGTTAAAACAAAGCAGCCAATTTACCTCTCTTGTTAAGCAGTTTCCAGATATACTGTATGAGCAAAATGAGGGTGATAAAAAACAGCGGCAGGAATGCGGACACCATGATTTTTTCTCTTGGCTATGCACATAAGCAAAGCTCTGCAGTGTGTGTTTAGTAGCTGTCTCTTTCTGTGTGAATATTGTATTAACCTGGAAAACCTTAGAAGCCTACTACCTGTGCCTCACAGCTAGTTGTTGTGGCAACAGGTTGCATAGTAACAGCTTTTATTCTTTGGTTGAAATCATCTTGTCTCTCTTGAATTTGACTTTTTGGGAGGTCAGAAGTTGTTCCTTGGATGAAAGCAGGAAGAGCTCTTCAAAGGAGATGCAAGAACACTGATATTTGGTGAAATGTTCTTTATTCATGGCAGTGGAAAGAAGACAGCTCCCTCATCTTTATTTAGATGAAACTGATGTTCGCATCTCACCAACAAATACAGCAGTTCTTGGAAACAGGGTGGCTGTAGGAGTTCAGGGAAATTTGTCTGCCATGCAACCCTTAGTCCCACTAAGGGCAGTAGGCAAATAGTAACAGCTTAAAACTCCCATAAACCTTGAAAATATTGGAACTTAAAATAAGGCCTTGATTTACTGTTCTCCAGCAGGACCACTTCTAAGATTCCATTGGCTTGGTCCTCATCTGTACTGGAGTCTTTTGTGAATCAGAATTTAATGAATGACAACCATAGACTTCAGAAGAGTGGTATTTGGATTTTTTTATGGAGGCAGAGAGCCTTTATGGGAGGCTGCCTTGGAGGGCAGAGAGCAAGTACTCTGGTGAACTGCAAGCAAAGCCGAATGTGACAGAATGCTGTGATGTGTGGAGTCACACTCTATAACCCACGTAAGGTTATAAAGCAGGTATGTTTATTACAGCACTGGTTGCGAGGGGGATATCTCCTAACTCGCACACTGAGAAAAGCAATGGGTACATATTTAAAGATATAATGTATACATATTCATTACATTCCAAGAAAATGGGCTGGAGTTTCAAGAAATCGTTAACATATTGTCCCACCCTCTTGAGCATGCATCCTAAAAATGTGGTGGGGGTCTCTGGTAGTCATTGGATGAAGGCTAGTAGTTTACCTCGCTGTGAACTTCCAGCCTTTTTAGGGGAGGTAGCCCGAACCAACTCATATTGGTGTTGTGTTCAGCTGAGTCATCTGTTTCACTGTCCTATCTTCAACAACAGGGCATCTATTCTTCTTTCTTATCATAGTTTAGCAGTGAGTTTCCACAGACTCTGCATTCTATTCTTGAGCTTACATGTTCGCAGGCATCTTGTCCTTCAGTTTGTATCCACTCAAGTTATGGTAAAAGTCTGTTTTCACAATATGGGAAAGCTGTTCTCGTGATTCAGCTGGTGTGGATCAGCAGGAACTATCTGACTGACCTCAAGTACACAAAGGAAGTACATGGAGGCAGATATCAGGCAGGACTGCCTAGGAGAGAGACAGAGACACCACCAGAGACAGGACTACAGGGGTGAAGCTGGGAAGGCAAAGCTCAGCTGGCACTTAAACTAGCAACAGGAAGGGCTTCTGTGGCGACAAGACTAAACGTGGGCCTGCCTTTCCATTGGGCCAGAGGCAAGGGAAAATTGAAAGTATTTAGTGCCTTTTATGTCTTGGCTTTCACCAGTCTGCTCTCAGGCCTCTCAGGTTTCAGAACCAACTAACAGTCTGGTGATATATCATTACCCACAGCAGAGATGGACAGTAGTGTAGCTCTTTTGCTCATTGAACATACACCAGCCCCTGACATCTGATGTTACTGTGAGGCGAAAAGGAAAGTGTTTCCTTTGCCTTCAAGGTAGGAAAGAGTGAGTATCATGGGAATTGGAAGCTGGTCACCCTCACCCTGGTCACTGGGAAGGCAATGGAGCAAATTCTCCTGGAAGACATGCAAGCAAGGTACATGATGTTTGTGAACAGCTACTATTGGATTTACTGAAGGCAACCAGCCTGACCAATCCAATCGCCTTCCATGAAGAGGTGATTGGTGCTGTTGACAAGAAGAAAATGGTGAACAGTTTTAAGTTTGACTCTAGCAAGGCCTTTGGTGTGATCTTCTATACTATTCTTATGACCAAATTGGTGAGGTGTGGACTAAGTGAGCTGTATGGTGTGTGGAAAACTAGCTCAAGTATTTGTGATCTGTGACATAAAGTTCAAGTAATAGCCATCTAATTTGCATTCAATTAGTGACATCCCTCAAGGTTTGATATCATGGCCAATAGTGTTTAATATCATTACTAACCATCTGGATTATGGGATTGAGTGCAGCTTCAGCCATTCTATGAGCAAAATCAAACTCTTGGAGAGTGATCAGAACACCAGTAAAAAGAGCTGCTTGTTAGAGGGGTCTGGGCTTGCTGAAGAAATGGCACAGGAACATCATGAATTTCAGTAAAGGAAAGTGTAGAGAGCTGTGCCTAGGATGGAATAACCCTATGCACCAGTTCCTGGCTGGAACACCAGAAAGTACCTTGCTGAAGGTGGTGGACAAACTAAACCTCAGTCCGTATTGTCCTCGTTTTGCAGAAGTCAGCAGTGTCTTGGACTGCATTAGGAAGGACATGGCTACAGCTGCAGAGCGTTGTCCAGTTTTGTGTTCCGTGGTGTAAAGAAGTGTATTGAATATAAGAATGAGTCCAAGGAAGAGCTTCAAAGATGGCCATGGTAAAGGTGGACATTACTGCTGCCTAGAACTTTCTGATGGGAAGACGCAGAGGAGCTGAAGCTATGTGTTTTTTGGAGATGAGTAGTGAAATGGCAGAGGGCTACATAGGGATCGGCAGTGGAGGGAGGGCCACCAGAAAAGAAGCAGGGTCTAAAGAGAAGCTATAGTTGGATGAAATTTACCAAACAACAAAACAATAACAACAAAAAACAAACAAACAAACAAAAGCAGAGAGGCTGACTTGGATTGTTTTAAAGCTATTTTTCCCATAAATTTTAAAACTACTCTACAAAGCATTACTTGTCCTTTTGGTAGATGAACAGTTCTCATTTCAGGTTTGAAAGGTTACACTAACTGACTTCAGCTTCAACAGATCGATGGCAAATCATAATACAAATAGTTCATCACCAGTGGACTGGCCAGTGAAAGTACTGCCCTGCTCATCCTCTATATGATGCTGTTGTGGTAGGGATATGCGCTTGGAAGATATAAATCTTTAAGACATACCTGCTTGTCATTAAAGAGATCACAGGGCTTTCTTCATGCGTGGAAATGCCAAGCAAGTGTCTTGACCAAGTTATCAGATGTTTGGTTGCATCTTGGCAGTGTAGGACATGCCAGCAGTTACATCAGGGAAAACGAGATAGATGTTCTTTACTTTCTGTCTAAGAGTATTTTGGCTGTGCTGCTGTGCAGTTAATGGCCATATGGCAGTCCAGGACAGGTTGTATTGCATACGCTCAGGAAGTCAGCTGGCTTTATATAAAACTGCTGGATTTGCAGAACTTTTGGCTTCTTTCCCGAGAGGAAGCTATTATATAAATAGAAAAATGTCTCACTTTTAAAGTCTGCCATCCATTCATGGAAAGGAAGGACTTTGTGATGGGTCTGTGATATGCCAGCTATTAAATACAGGTCTTAAGATGTGTGTTACAATGAGCCACTCAAACACATTTCAAAAGGATGTGAGTAAGCTCAGTAGCGTATAGCATCACATCTCTGTTAGCTACTCGCTGACATCTGAATAAGGTTTGGCTTTATGAAAGCAGAGTTAAAGAATAATCCATCCTCCCAACTCTCTCCCCACCCCCACAGCTGCTGCTCTCCCTCTTAAATGAAATGTTGTGTTTTTCTTTTTTCCTCTAGTCAGATTAACAAAATGTTTGGGACTGTGGTGGTTGGAGTTGGAATTGCTGGCTTAGCACGAATTCGAGATTTGATGAATCCAATGCCTTCTAGCCCTTCAGAGCATCTGAAGCTCCTTGGATTTGTATCCAGGTTAGACATTTCTTCTTAATGTGTGTATTGTAATGTTTTTTTTCTTCTGGTGTACATGCGTTTTTATATGGAGGACTCTAATTTGGTGAGGACAGGGAGTGAATATCAGAAGTTTTATATTTCTCTTAATGCTGTCCGCAAAGGGAGGTTTTATGCAAATTTGTCTGTCATTCTGAGTGTCAGCTAGGAAATGAGCACAGAAATCTTTGCAAGAGAGAACAAAGAGTCTACCTTGATGAGATACCTTGCAGAAATGACTCTCTTTAATATAAAAAGTAAGAGACCTTCTCACCACAGAATTTGTGTGATAAATGCAGTTCTGTTTGGGTTAAATCTGCTGTAGGTTCAGGATGTACAGATGTACAATATTTATACTAATGAGCTAATGTCTGTATGAAACTTTCAGAAATGCTTAAAAAAATGTAAGGTTTACAAATTTTAAAAGTGTACTGAAGATAAAGTTTTATGAAAATATTTATTGTAAAGCTCCTCACGCTGCAATTTCATCATTCAGTTCTTTTTTTTTAAACCAAATACTGTAACTTGATAGGAACTCCCATAATTTAGTACTTACAGTAAGGCTACCTTTCAAAGAGCAAAGTTAATTTTTCTTTCTAGACTGGAGGAACAGAAATTTAGTGGGACTGTTATGCTTCCTTCTTAGTATTCCTGCTAGACTGTCTGCTCCATAACAATAAAGCATAAAGGTTTTAAACAGTTACGGGGTACATTTGTGGGTCTCAGACTGTGAGTGTATTTTTTTTTCAGCTATATTTAAGTCATGTAGTCAGGTTGTTTAAGACAGAAAGAACCCATTAGCTCATCCAATTTATCTCCCTGCCAAATGCAGTCCTGGTTCTCTGATGCCTTTGCTAGGGCTTACAGCTGGTCTGGAACAATACTAAAGATAGGATTTCCACTACTTCTGTTGAGAAACAATTCTGTTGAAATGCGCAGTTCACAGGCAGCTTGTTGATATATATGTACTGCCTTTCTCTTTGCATTCCAATCACGCACAAGCATTGCCTATCTTTCTTTTCAAGTCCTTAATGTGGCCTATCCTCATGCCCTCTGTCACCTACCATAACACAACCAAACTGTATGTTCTGTTCTTTACTAATGTGAAGGGCCTTTGCTGTGGGTGCATGTTTTGTTTTCAGGTGGAGACATGCTCAGTGTGTTGACCAAGAGAGCCTTTGTGTTAGTGCTGGCATGGTGCATGCGTTGCAGGCCAACAGTGGGGAGTAGTTCTCCCACAGGAACACTGTCCTCCCTCAAATTACTCTTTTAAAACTGCTCTTTTGTTATGATGTTTCTGAAAATATGTTTCAATGGGTGGATGGTGTCTGTACTGATAGCACCACCTGCACACTGACCCATCTGTTCTGTTCTTTTTTTGTGTTCCACTTCTGTCTGTAAGTGCTTTGCCCGTCCTGGATCACAAGCTTCCTTTGCTCTGCCTTCATTTATCTCAGTGGTCCATAGCAACAGTTTCTAAGTTCTGCTGCAGAACATGCAGTTGGGAAGAAAGGCCTGAAATGATTATGCTTTGATTGTATTTATGCAAAATACACAGGAGAAGTTTTGGCAATATTAATGAGGCTGAGCAGATTAGCCTGGAAGATGCTCTAAGAAGCAAAGAGATTCATGCAGCCTTTATCAGCACAGAGAACAGAAGCCATGAAGAAACCATCAGGTATTTTGTATTGCTTTTTCTGTTGTTTTCCCTTGCCTCCACTTTCTATGTTAATTTAGGAGCATAAAGGATCTATGTAAAGCTGTTGCAGGAGAGCATGTGGACACCTGAGGAGAGACCGAAAACTGAAGTAATGACTGTGACTTCCCTAACTCTCTGGACAACCTGTTCCAGTCATCAGCATTCCAGGCATCAGTCAGTTCCATCAGCACCCTCTGAGTGAAAAAATTCCTCCTAATATCTAACCTAAACCTCCCCTGTCTCAGTTTAAAACCATTCCCCCTTATCCTATCACTATCAACCCCTGTAAACAGTTGTTCCCCCTCCTGTTCATGTGTTCCCTTCAAGTGCTGGAAGGCCACAGTGAGGTTTGTCCAGAACCTTCGGTTCTCCAAGCTAAACAAGCCCAGTTCCATCAACTTTTCTTCATAGGAGAGGTGCTCCAACCCTCTGGACTATCTTAGTGACCCTCCTCTGAACCCGCTCCAAGAACTCCACATCCTTCCTGTACTGGGGGCCCCGGGCCTGGACACAGTACTCCAGAGGGGACCTCACAAGAGCTGAGTAGAGGGGGACAATCACATCCCTCTCCCTGCTGGCCACTCCTTTTTTAATGCAGCCTGGGATATAGTTGGCCTTCTGGGCTGCAAGCACACACTACTAGCTGATGTCAGCAAGAATCTGCTAGCACCATGGTGAGAAATGATTATGACAGTATACTTTTTAAAGACTGATCTTGTATCCCTTTCAGAATGTTTTTAGAAGCTGGGAAACATATCCTTGTTGAGTACCCCATGGCTTTGTCTGCTGAGGCAGCCCATGAGCTCTGGGAGATGGCTGAGCAAAAAGGTAACGGAATTTGTTCTCAGTGTTGTAAATGGCATTACCTACTGAATAGCACTAAAGGCATCAAACCCAAAGGCGGGACCCTCCGGTCTGCTATTAAATTCAGTATGCAAGGAAGCATGCCTGTCTCAGAGATGTCAATCTAGGATTTAAGATGTATGCCAATGGGGAAATAAATATGCAGATGTCAAAGCTAAGGATAAGGTATGCTTACCCTCACTAAAGGTGTCAGCTTTTGGTACAGATAGTGCTGTTAAAGAGAAGTTCTGTCACAGTGATAGTAGAGCATTTAATACGCATAGCCTTATGTTTACTATTAATATAGACTATGTACCTCCCTGTCCTTTCGCTGAAAATAAAGCATTTTCCTCCTAATGCAGTTTTGCAAGCCATATGTGAGAGCATTTTCAAGTGAGCTCCCACTGGTGGCTGGTGAGGCCTTTACTGCTTAGACGTATTTCATACAGAAAGTTCTTATTTAATCTGGCCTGATTTGTTTGTTTATTTATTAATGACAGGTAAAGTCCTCCATGTGGAGCATATTGAACTTCTGACTGAAGAATACAAGCAGCTGAAAAAGGAGGTGGCCGGGAAAGACCTAGTGAAGGGAACGTTACATTTTACAGGTCAGTAGTTGTGTGGAAATTGAAGTTCAGCCAGATTTGTTGGCTTGCACCACAGGGATCCAGCCCTTCCAGACCAGACATTTTATATGACAGTCTGCCTATAAATTGACTGGACACACAAGTATCACCTCTTGATATTTCTTTAAAATTACAGAAGGGTCTGGAAAACACTTTTGCCTTAATAGTTGTCATCTGTGACCTATTTTCTACTCTCTTTCTACTACCACCTGTGAAGAAAGCAAGCCTGTACCATTCAAGGGGGTGGACCATTTCTTCATCTCTCCTGTACTTTGGTGGTATCAACTAGCTCCCTCATTCCAATAACCAATATGAGCTCTGAGGACATGTCCACATTTCTAATGAAGACTTTGAGCCTTCCACACTAGTGTTTGGCCCTGGAAGGGATGGGAGAGATTTTTGTGCATTTCTTCCTCTCTACTGTGTATACCCTTCTGTCCTCAGCACATCTTTAAGGCTTATTGCATATGTACTTGGTGCATATGCAATGGTCATAGCACTCCCAACAAACTCATTTCAGGGTTGATCATGTTTGTTGACTTGCTGCTCAGTTCATCCACTGATGACCTTTCTCTAAGCCTGCAATACTGCAGTTTTTTCAGCCTTTCCTGTGCAGCACGCATTATTATTTTCCATTTCTCAAGTCTTTCTGTTCCTATTGTACCAGGCAGTGTCCTCGATGAAACAAAAGCAGGGTTTCCAGCTTTCAGTGGAATTGCCCGACTGACTTGGCTGATTGACCTCTTTGGAGACCTCACTGTTACCTCTGCCACCAGAGAAGAGCAGAAGGATAAGAATTATTCTAGAATGACCGTTCATTTTCAGACTGCAAACAAGAAGTGAGTAATGGTTATAGCAGCAAATGAGCCAGCCTGTTCAGGTATCATCTGTAGGAGATGTACATCCTTTCTCTTGTGGAAATAAAGTTAACACTGGTTTTAGAGCATTACAAGCAAAAGAGACCTGAGAGTATTTCCTGTAGCAATCACGGTAAAGAAGAGCCACAATCAAGCAATGCCTATGGAAGAGCACAAGGATGTTTTAAAAGTTTTTTTCCTGATGTCTGAATGTGGGAATGGGTCCATAATGTATTTATGCAGTTCCTGTGCCTTAGATTGAAAAGCCTTTTTCTTGCATCCAGAAAGGGTTTTCAGAAACAGGATATTTTTGTTTAACAATTCACATTCTAGATGTATGTTGAACACTAACCCTTGTTTAAAGTTTGGAAATATATGACTATTAGAAAACCCAGTGGAGTAGTCATACTACTTAGCTTGTAGCACTATAATGCTGTATTTATGTGTGACTAGCTGAAGGTTAAGAGAAAATGACACATCTTAAGCACTGTATTTTGATGCTACAGAGAGGTCAGCTCTTGATTAATGTCTAACTCGGAGTACTGACTTTGGTATTTCCTGAATAGGTCATCAGTCTGTTTTCCCTATCTTGTTTTGTGTTTGTTGTTGTTGCTTCATTTATGTTTCATCAGACTGTCAGACTGTGAGAGTGAGAATCCAGCAGCCAGGATTACTTATTATTTTGTCCAGCCACTGCTGTATGACTTCCTTGCAGAAAACTTTTCTTATACTACAATTTATAATACTGAGTTAGATCTCTGTTTTATTATATGTTAACAATAACCATGCTATAAACGAGCATGTTTTTAGTGACCTTGCTATAAAATATATTTAAGTATTTTATGAGCGTGCAATTCTGAGAGTTAAGTACCCAACTCAGTGCACAGTATGGTACTGAATTTTGCTGGAAACTCTTCATTTTGATTGTTGTGGACCATCTGCATGGAAGTCATCTCCTTTTCAAGTAAGTTGAAGTTGAAAAAAAGCTGAAGCATTGCTAGAGCTGCAACATAAGAATTGTCTGACTTTAAAAGATATAGAGAAGTTACCAATCTCTGTATGTTTCTTAGGTAGGAATGGCGATAGAACAGATCATTCCTTTCTTTTCACTCACATTTTCCTGTTTTTCCATAAAGTGTGTTCTGCCCTTTTAAGCAAATAAAAGACTAGGGAGAACCAGGGAAAAGATGACCACATAGGAAAATATACTGACCTACCTTTGTTGATAATGAATTACCTTTTTTGTTGTTGCACATATGTGGAACCAAAACCTTAAACACACAATGAATACCATCAAACTGACAACAACAACGAAACAAATATGAATGGTGACTGCTAGGAGAATTTTGAGTAAGTGTTTTGTTAAAAAAAATAATGACCTGTAGAACTATATATCTGGGCAGAGAAAAATCAAGGCTCACTTGGACCATTAGTTTCACTGCAGTTTTTGGTGAAGCACTCACTGAGCTGTTACAAAGCCCATTTCAGTTTATGATGGAATAAGCATCTTGTGTTACTGATTTTTCTTCCTCTGTAAATAAAAAAAAATAATTTCTGCAGTTATGAGAGGACAAAACTCTGTACACCATCCATGTTTACCCTCTTAGCAATTTGAACGTAATGAGACTATCTGTAAAGCTCGGTGTAGAGTGACATTTTGAACTAATTCCAGCAGGTGGAACTAGCGGATGCTTTAAGTATTTCCCTGGCCTGCCTGTCTCTAAGTAGTCCTTAGCTGCTATGTATGATATTTACTAGGTTCAGAGCTGTTTCTGGATTATTTTTCTTGCAACACAGCTGACAGATAGCTGCTTTTCTTAGCTCATGGCTAACTCTGCATGTGGATCAGTCAGTCCGTATTTTGTCGCCATGAGCATTTTCATGACCCTCGTGACAGTCGTTTTATGCTTCAGGATAACTTAACACTGGCTGGAAAGTTACATAGCATTCCAGTATGCCTATCAGTCTCTGCACTGTATTTCCTGCTGACCTTCCCCCATTGACGTCAGTGAGTGTACAACAGTAGGGAATTTGGCCCACTCTCCAAGTGAAGTTATGACCCATGAGCAATGGTAATGCTCTCACATGCTCAAGTTCTATCTTGCTAAGGGATGGGAAAGCTCTGCAACTTTCTTGTAAGCTAGCACACCCTTCTGTGGAAGACGTAAATGCACTAACCTTGAGAAGTCAGGTTAATTCTGCCCACTTGCTGCATTGGAAAATGCAGCAGGTGCAGAGCACAGCAGCCTGTGTTCTGCTTGTTTGAGCAGGGATTTATGCAAAGGCTATGGCATGTCCCTACTGCTTAGCCTGCAGTGGCTGCTAATCTGTCTTGGGTGGATTTTGGAGATGTGCATTAACATCCCAAGCTCAACTTGAGATCACCTCTGCCTCTTTTGTGTTTCTAAGGCAGTTGAGCTGACAGCTTTTCTGTGATAAAATGTTGAGCAATCCAGGAAAAGACAAACATCAACTGACAGTACAGCTGGTTTGGGACTGCAGTTCCTGTTCTAGTACTACAGAGCCTGGATTCAGTAAATGTAAAAAATGGACTTTTAGTGCAAGCTGGAATGATAATGATCTGTGCAACATCTGTTCTGATGTTAGCTAGAAATAAGATCTAGTTCTCATCTGAGGTAAGGCAGCCCTTGTTGATTGCTTAGTAAATAAAGATTACTGGTGTTTCCAACACGTGAAACAGGAAGTTTAAAAGAAACAGAAGACATTTTCTGAACACATATTCTGGCAATAACTGTTTGAAATTGTTTGTCTTGAGAATGAAGCTCACGAAGTCTCACTTCAGCCTGAATATCCAAAAAAAAAAAAAAAAAAAAAAAAAAAGTAAAACATGCTTTCTGTATCAATTGTTGCATGAAATATTAAGTTGAGTAGACCATGCTTTCAAGCATGAAGCCAGGTTAATTCTTCTGCAGGTACAAAGAGTATTTTCTTCATTTTGATTTTTCAGCTAGTGCAGTTCAAGCAGTGTGGTTACTTATCATTTGAGGCAGCAGAGAGTCAGTAAAGATGAAATATCTTCTAATCTGAATAAAGTGTAGCTGTGAGAGCTGTGATGGTCTAAAATCTGGAAAGACACAATGACTATAAAATCAGTGTGGATTTTTTTTTCATAGTAGATAGTGCTTCCTTTTGAAGTCAGTGTAAAAGTGGTTTCTCAGTGTTTAACTCTCCCTTTCTTTCTCAACTGTCCAACTAAATGAGTTATGGCTTTCTTTAGCTGCCAAAAATACTGGGTTTGTTATTTTCAAATAAAACTACTAATGCTACTAAATAACTAATTACATGCATTACCAGATAGTGCTTTAATGCAGATCCTAAATGGAAGTGGATAAATTACCTAATAAAAAACATCAGCCTTAATAAATATAAATAACTTTTTAATATAAATAAAAATAATTTTCTGATATGGAATACAAACCTGGTTCTTAAGCAACGTAATTGCTTAAATAGTATGCAGAGTTGGAGCATATGTGTCTTTATAACAATAAAAAAGAACGAATTCTAATGTAGGAGTTGTTAATTAAAAAGTAACATGTTTTAGTTAGCAGTCAAGTGGAGCATCTCTCTCTTTGGGAAAATAACTAAAAACCCAATCACAAAAGAGGACAAATCTATCAGTAAAACCAGCATCTCCTGCTCACAAATCTAAATCAGCCATTTCAGTCTTTTTCTTCTCCTTTTTCTTTTTAATTTTACCCGACTTATGTGATTGCGCTTCCGGTTCAGTGGCTCCCTCCAGCTACAGTGGAAGACTGCGTAAGTTTGAATCTGGTCACTGATGTGCATCTGCTGTAGATCATTCCAGGGATGTGACCCCATACTATCATTGCCTGTTTGGATCATCCAGTGTATTCTCCACCATTATGTGATAAAGGTCTCCGTTTTTATCTGCCCAATGGTTTCCTCACACCAGCCTACTTGAGATAAAACAGCTTCACACAGCAGTGGTCTAAACCCTCCATGGATATTTGCTGTAAAGAAAAAAAGCAGCTCTGCTGTGTCTGAGCAAAGCCAGACACCTCATTGGCCTGCCTCTGGCTGTGGTCAGCAGGAGATGTCTCTGAGAAGGAGAATGAGAACATAGAAACCACAGAGTGCTGCAGCCCTCAGGCACCCTTGTGGCCTGCAGCCTTAGGACTTCCTGAAACACAAGAGGTTTGCATTTATTAGTCCGGTGGGGACTTTCAGCTTTCAGACTGTGGTTTGAATCCTTTTATTTCTTTCCCCGTAGTAGTTTAAATCTGTTTGATTAGTTTCTTCTGGCATGCTTAATTTCTAGGGTGTGTGTGGCAATATTGGTGAGCAAAAAGTAATTGCTACAATGTTATGAATATAGAAATTACCTCCTAAAGTATAAAAGGTGAGAGGTGTAGAACTATTAAGCCAAGTGCTTTGCTCATTGTGTTCAGGGTAGACTGACAAGGACTTCCTGTTCTAATCATATTAAAGATTTAATGGGCAGTACTTGTGGACAGGATTTATTCTTCCATGCTATGGATGCCCTCATAATCTGTGAGTGGCAGACTGAAGTAGGCCATAAAGGACTGTGGAAGGGCCATCAAAAACCACGTGAGAAAAATAGCGTGCACCTTCTAAACACAGGCAGTAGTGAGTAGTGATGAATGAGCTGCAAAAAGGTAATAGTATGATTTATGTAGATGAAAAAAGAGCTGGAAAAGAGGCAGAGTGGCTGGAGGACTGTGTGGAGGAGATGGACCTGGGGGTGTTGATTGATGCTCAGCTGAACATGAGCCGACAGTGTGCCCGGGTGGCCAAGAAGGCTAAC
>PPHD01012171.1:1358-18229 GCA_002909625.1 Bambusicola thoracicus | reverse complement strand
GACTAACTGGAGAAACCACAACATACCATATGAGTTGGCTCAACATGTTATTTTATGGCCCTACCATAAAAATGACAAAGTCTCTGGTTTGGGGGTTTTTACATTTCATCTTTGTTGGTCCTACCTTCTGGGATGTCCATGGTCCTTTCTTTTAATTCTCCCACCTCTTGCTCCAGGTGCAGAGTCTGAGGCTAAGTTGGTTAAGTCTGTGCTATCTGTGCTACCAAGCTCGAGCACAAAGGAATCTCAGTAAATCTGGGATGGAAGATTTGAGGAAGGGGAAGAGAGAATATCAGTGTTCTACAGCAAATTTGAGTTGATATCTAAGATTTTTTTTTTTTTTTAATTGGGAAAAGCAATTTTTTTTTTTTTTGCAAGGAAAACTAGATTTTCAGGGTAGTAAAGACTACAGAGTGACCAAGAAAGGGATAAACAACTGTGAGTTTGAATATGGAAGATTAAGAAAGACACGATTAAGGAAAATGGGGCAGGAAAATGCAATAGGAGATTCGTGCCAGCATAAGAATTTCAAACATTTTTAAACAAATCTAAACAATGCACTGTTACAGCCAATTTACAGACCACCAATGGTATCAATTTCAAAAGGTTATCATCCTGAATTTGCAGTACTACTGGAAGATTACACAGGGAAAGAGGAGAGTTTCAATAAGGTAAGATGATGTAAAACAGTGCAGAGCATTACAGTAATGATATTTCATTATTTGATGTAGCTGATTTTACAAAAAACAGGTTCAAAAACTGAGATCAGAACTTTGCTAGATGATCATAGAATCATTCTGATCTTCTGCACTTACCTGTATATTCAGATATACAATGAGGCTTTGTATTTCCTAAACAAATAAAAGACATATAGTGTAGTGATGACTACATGGGTATGGGGGGAGAAGCAACAGTTAATTATATCCTGCCCCTTTAGCATCAGAAATAGAGAGATGCATACTGCATGATGATACAAATATAGGGACTGAGTCCTTACTCCACATATACACAACTGTGAAAACTTTGTGCTCATATATACAGTTCAAACATAACTTTATGTTCGACAGAATTAAACAGTCTTTTCAGCTGGGTAACTAATTTGTGTGTCCCAGGTTTCTGTGCAGAAATTTAATGCCTGGTTAAAATCCCCATTAAGTGTTAGCTCCTGATGCACCTGCACTTTACTTATACAAGGGAAAGAGAACCATTTCGGCAGCCAAAAAAAGGATTTCTTTAGTCATTCTTTACAGATGGTAGCCTTCCCATAGCAACAGCTTCCAGAGTTGGTGGTGTCCATCTACTATTACTTAAGGTTGGATCACCTTTCCTGCATACAAATGTTAGCTGTACTTCGTGTATTCAGTACTCAGCTGTATTTGATGTAGGTGAACACTAAACACAACTGCAAGGTGCAAGGTTTATAGGAAGCAGGAATATTTCTGATCATATGTTAAGTCTGAAAAGAAAATAATTTCCATATATACCAGCCTTTTACTGGATCCAAAAGGCCTGACCATTTATTGAACTGAGAAGATGGTTTTGACCAATCTATCATATGTCTCTGTGAATATTACCATTCCTTTCCATTCTGATTCGACCCAGTCACAGTCTCAGGAATCCACCTTTGAACTTTTATTTATTCACATTATGTAAGATAGCCAGCAGAGTCATCCCAGCCAAATGCATCAACTGTAGATATTTAAATCCAAAACAGGTGTAATAGACAAATCAATTTAATCTTCATCCAGTTATAGCTTTTATGTAGTTTGTTCTAAAATATTTTATACCAGTAAATTTGTTGTTTCTAAAATGTGTCTTTAATAATTCACTTGTATTTCTTTATTATTATTTAATTAACTCTACACTAAATTTCTTAATCAGGTCAGTAGAGTATACATTCATGAGGTCAACACTGTTCTAACCTGGTTGTCTCCGTAACTTTTACAAGATTATATTAAAATCAGTTTATTCCAACTGGTTTACTGAAGGCTAGACTATTCTGGTCCTGTAGTCTTTAATAGAGACTTCACCATTTCAGCTCTTTATGGTTGTCAGTCAAAAGGATAAAGTGTAGGAAAGGAAGACTTGTGGGATGAGTTGGCTTAGAATGAAAGTCCAAGAAGACAGGAGCAAATAAGTGGAAAGAACCAAAGCTGGGTGAAGAGAAAAATTACAGAGGAACAACAAAAAGAAGAAAGAAATTCAGAGAGAGGTGACAGGGAGAAAATAGGGCAAATATGAGGAATTAACAACAGTACTGGAGAAGCAACAAAATGGGGTTTGTCTTGCCACGTATCAAGGATTATTTCATTTGGAACAGAGATAATGCATGGACATATAAAACTTATTTCAGGCGAAACTCCTTCCTTTCCTCAGACCTATACTGGGATTTTGTTTGATCTTCATGAGTTTAACACTCCAGTTTTTTTTTCAGATATATTTGTTTTGGCTCTAACAGTCAGAAAGAAAGAGATATTTTGGAACTTAGGGTTCTTTCTCTCTTAAGAAAAATGCTCTTAGGCAAACTTTATTATTTATTCAGACAAAAAACAGACTAAGACACTAACAAAACTATACACATGGGCACTATGACAAACCACATAACAAATGAGCTACCTAGAACACAGCTCACAGCTGAAAACAGTGGCAGATTGTATGATAAACTAAAGCTCTAAACAGAAACAAAGCACATCTACTAGCTTTTATAATAACCACATGGCATTAGTATTCTCTCTTTGTAAAATCTTCAGGTTTGGTTGTTGGTGGGGTTTTTTCCCCTCTTTCTTTTCCCTCCTGTCCTGCCTCTTTTAGGGAAGTAAAAATTGTTCTGTTTTTATACACTAGAAGAACTTCTTTTCATCCCTGAAAACATAGATGGTAAGAGTATTACTAGCCTTGTAAGCTTTTGCTGCTAGCAGAAAGTAACACAGATGAAAGATTTAAGGTCCTCACTGAATGTCAAACTACAAACTCAAGCCAAGAGTTTTTCTTTATGATTATAATGATTGTTTTTCAAAGCAAATCAAAACAGAAATTACTTTTTATTTCAGTTTCTATTTCTGTATGTATTTACTTATTCTCCAGAAGAAATACTACCTTATTTGGAATTTAATCGGTTTGCTTGGAAAAGCTGCTGAGGCTACGCCATGCCACCTGGGCTGCAAGCAGAAGAAACTTTTCTTTTTGAAACGTTTCAAACTTTTGCTATACTTAGTCATCCCAAATAGTTTACAAAACAGAAGCCTTCAAGTTGCTGTATACTAAACTAATACTGAATATCATTCTCTTTAATTGGTTGAAGCGCAGGTATTGTAAATTCACTGCACTTCTTAATGCAATACTGTCTAATAAATTCAACTAGAAAAGGCAATTACAAGGCAGCTACGGTTAGCCATCCAGAGAACGCTCAGACAAATAAAGAAAAAGAAGGTTACAGTACATATCCTTCAGTTATTGAATAAGATAAACTGCTGAGAAACAGTAATTACATATATGCTTAGCAAGTTGTATACAATAAATTAAAACCAAGAACAGAGGCAAGATGATCTATCAACTCATAAATGTAGATGCTGTGCTGTTTATAACACAGAAAAGCAAAAAAAAAAAAAAAAAAAAACTAAGTGACCTACGAACAATTTTAAGCTAAAACACTAAGACACAAGTTGCTGTCAAACAAATTGAACACTGCACCAAGTGAAAGGACCAACAGTACAGGGTGGGATACAAGTTTTGAGAAAAATGCTGAACACATTCAGATTACAAGCAATATAAGTTGTTCATCAGGAAGTTATTCTTGTCATAATTTAGCATTCCCCAAACAATTGCTTTTGGGAGCAGTTGTTAAAGCAGGTAAATCTCCAAATCTGATCCTCCTGGGACTAAAACAGAAAAACAGTAGTTTTATGTTAGTTTTAATTTATGATTTAACTACTTTGCATCCAACTGGCAGCTACAAAGTGACTTTTGTGTCATCCTCATTTATGAAACAAGGTATAACATAGTAGTGTGGTGCTAAGTACAGTGTAAGTACCAAATACAGAAATCTGTAGCAATACTGACTTTAAACTTACAGTAACGTAGTTTAGAAATTTGCAGGCAACAATAAGAAGTTGAGATTAAAATGACAAATGAAAGCAAGTTAATAGAGATGTTGACAAATTCTGCGTATAAAAGATTAAAGGATCACCTCCGTTGAGAAAGGGGGAATTGAAAAAAAAAAGGAAAAAGGAAAACCTTTCAAAGTACAGTTCTAAAAATATACAAGCTGTTACTTCATGCATTAAATCAAAGTATTAAATCCAGCAAATTCACTGAAGAGAGCAATAGCTATAGATATTTATGGTCAAAGAAGAAAGCTAATTAAGTAGCATGCGGTTAGTTGATACCCTGTGTACAGTCAACAAAGTACAGTTGGAAAAAGTATCGTAGTGAGATAGCAAAGGAACAAACAGAGAAACACCCATATTCAAAGATTCAGGCTCGTGATGACAAGCTCCACAAAGGAGGGATCTCCAGAAAGAGATCCTTCCCCAGAGGCAGTCATCCCTTAAATGGGGTCTAGGAGAGGTGGGGCCAGGTTACCCCCCTTCCAGTCCCACACATGAATTGCCTTCACCTGTGCTCCCAGGGCTGACCCAGTCCTTGCCTCAGGTGATAGATCAGTGGTTCAGGCTGTGACTCAACAGTTCCCATACACCTCGACACTCAGTGACAAAAAGAAATGGGTAAGAAAGAGAGAAGATAGAAGAATCTAGCTATCTAGATAGATAAAACAATTCAACTGCCTATATGCTGGCATTTAGTTCTACCTGCAATACCTTAATGTTTCCAAAATATGGGTATGGAGCCATCAGATATGACACCAGAGTTACCCAAGATTCACCTACACCCTGGGGAGCTGCTGGAGTGAAGCTCAGCAGTATCCAAATGAGAGCAGATGCCAATTCTGAAAAGCAGAGACCCCAGCTGATACAGTTCAGGCAGCTAGGGAAAGATTCAGAGCAGATTCAGCCCCAGTCAAACCGTTCAATGTCTTTGAGGCAGAATGACTGGATTTACTGCAGTTAGTATAATGAAAGTGTAAACACAGCTCACATGTAGTGCAGGAGTTTTTATTTGGGACTGATTCCTGCTCAGTCTGAAAACAGAGGTACTGACCTGGTCTCTCTTGGACCACCAGCAGCCCCCTCTTCAGCAGTCTACAGAAGTGACCATGAATAGACCTCCTCATAGGTGAACAACAGGCTCTACTAAACGCTAGCTGCCTGATCATAAAACCATATCCTTAGGTCTATAGAGCAAAACCTAAGAGGTCTTAGGTCTAAGAGGCAAAACCTACAACATAGGATGTACAGATATTTAAGAATAAATAAAGTTCTATGTAAGCAGAAAGTGACAAAAAAAAAAAAAAAAAAAGAATACAGAAAAAGTAGAAAGATGAACTCTTTGTCAACTTAATTCCCTACTACTTCCTGTTTCATTGCTCCTACATGGGCAAGAATTTGTGTTCTCTTTTACCTTCTCACAAGACTGCCTACAAAATAGGTAAGGAAAGCCTACAGCTATAAAGGCCAATCCAAAGCATCTGAAGCAGTAAAGCTGTTGGGCTATGAAACGTGTTGGGAACTTTTTCTGTGTAGACTTTCAACTGCCCTTTCTCAATCTTGTAGAAGCCTTTGGCCAGGAGAAAAAAAAAAAAAAAAAAAAAAAACAACAGAAGAGAAAAATGATCCTTACTGATACATGTATATGTAAACAATAAAGTATTTGTGATCTCTTGCCACATGTTGCAGAGACGTAAATTGCACTACTGCTAATAATATCCCAAGAACATATAAAAAGTTCCTTCAGTCGTGACAACACAACTATCACGTGTATGTCACCAAATGTTTAAAAACAAAAGTGCTAGTAATATCTACTCATCTCTACAATGATTAATATGTACTTCTTAACAGTGTTTATTACTTAACAATACAATATCACTAATCACTTTGAATAAGCCGAATACAATTATCTTGCTAGGGAAGACTGATTTCTATGACCAAATTAATTAAAAGAGGACTGCTCCAAAAGTAATGCCTCCTGTTTTACCATGTTGGCAGATGTTTGAGGTATGGCAGTAGATGTTGAACCTTCCTGCCAATATTTCATTCCATGTTGCTGCTGTGTGACAGATGGCAGCAAGGGGCAGTCTGACAACATGGCATCTGACATGGAAGTGTGTATGAAGGAAAGGTGTGGAAATGAATTCCTCCACATGGAAAAAATGGCACCTACTGGCATTCATTGATGCTTGCTGAACGTTTATGGAGAGCAAATGGAATGTGAGCACAGTGAGGCAGTGAGTGGTGCATTTCAGCAGCAGTGACAGCAATGTGAAAGACAAGTCGCATTCTGGATGGCCATGCACAGATGCTGCGCCATGAAATGAAGGGCATTTCAATCAGCTCATCTGTTCAAACTGCCTAACAGTGGTGTCTATATTGAAAAACAGCATTCTGTAGCTGAGAATTTGCTCTATCAAATAGTGTTATTATCATCTTTGCATCTGTTGTAGTTTCTATGGAAATAAATAAGGACCTACATATATGTTGTGATAAATTGTTGATAAAATAACATTTAATTCCAAAGTTGTCTGTGAACTTCTTGCAAATAAATTGATGTGTGTTTTATCCTACATACAGAAATCGCACAGAAAGTAATTAAACTTCAGACTAAGTAACTTGCAGCTCATTAGAAATCTCTATCTAGATTTAAAAATTATTTGGTTTTATCTGCTCCTTAAATCAATGCACATAACACTTTGTTCAGATTTTCACTTAATCTCTTACCAGTCATTAGATAACCAGCAGCAGATATTTTATAATATCTTATATAGCAGTTTTGGGAAAGAGTTTATTTATTTTCATGGGAAAAATGAAATGCAAATGGGTCCACATAACAATGGACCCCAAGAACTCTGCATAATATTGCACAAAATTCCTCTGTAAGTATCATTACTATCTTCAAATTCATATACTACATTTATAAACCTATGTATCTCAGGTATATTCATGGCAAACTATCCCTCAGTAATTGCAGTATTGAAGGTACACAGATGGAAGCATCCATCTGTTAAGTAAAATCATAAAATGCTCCAGAATCCAAAAGGTAAAAAAGATATAATATCATAGATAGGAAGTATCTTTATCTAGGACATAACATTGCTAAAAATACACTGAATTTTAATCCTGGATGAGGATTAAGGTTATTTATAATATTAAAAAAAGAGAGAGAGAGAGCAGGAGAGCACAGATTACATCCAGTCCTCATAATTACTTTGTTCTCCAGAAATTTTTTTCTGCTATTTGTCAGTTTCTCATAACGTTTAACGGGTCATAGTCTTGTCGAATGTTTCTTTGCAGCAAGATCTCTTTTTAATTAATATATCTCTATGCTTCTGGGATGACAAAATAACACCAGAATTCATTTTACTAATTTCACCTATATTCAGTTATCAAAACCTCTATAAAATAACTTCTGCACCATCAGTCTTTGACTGCCTCCACACTGGCTGAATCTTCTCACTTTCTAACCATGCTGAAGCCTCCCTGGGACATGCTGCCAGCTCCATCCCATGCTCCTGGACAGCCACAACTGAATATAATCAGTCTCCATGCAGATTTACACTGCCCATTTTTTTTCTCCATCCCAGCAGAAGCTGTGTGATGGAACACCAAAACAATCTCCCTTGATTTGCCAATAGATGGCACTGTATGTACAGCCCACATGCATAAATACGTGAATTTGGAGGTTCCTTTTTTTGAAGCACTCAATAAGTTGCTCAATATTGTGAATGTGAAATGATTCGGACTGCCAGAAATCTATCTCCTTGATTGACAGCCCTCCTCAGACACAAGCAACAGATGAGAAGTATAGTAATAAGCTGACAAAGCACAAACACCTTCATCACCGGTGCTTCTCAGTGATAATAAAGGCACTTTAATTCCTATTTTCAAAGCACTGCACAACATGGAGTAATTTCCAGTGGCTAGAATCACTGGACAAACGTGCAGTCAAAAAGAGAGCATGGGATCACCCCATCCTTGCTCAACTAGAACATGCTGGCTTTCACATTGTACTCTAATTACAGAGCTGTAAATCTATCTGACAAAATGAACTTAATTAAATACATACGAGGTCAATTTCAGAGAAGCTAGATGTGGACCAATTAACATTACTTATATCATTCACAGTTTGCAGTCTCTGGATTCGCCATCTCTTTTATCCCAGCTCCTGATTTTATACTCCAAAGTGATGTCTCCACACAGTGAGATACTCAGTATGGAAAAAAGATTACCTACAGAACAATTGAGACAGCTAAATGTATTTTTAATGTATTTAAATGTATCCTAATACTTTAAATTTTAAAGCAAATTCTCCACTTTTTTTTTTTTTAAATTACAGTGCATTACCTCCTTAGCTCTGTATTCCATAACAGAGAGCAAATAATGCTGTATTTATTAGATATAGCACATAGTGTTTTATAAATCTCAGATGCCAACCATTCCTGTATGGCTGACAACCAGCACATTATTCTATTACAAAAATTAAGACAACAGAAACACGGTAAATACTTTACACAATACCTTACAAGGCACACTGTTTGCTTGAAGTGCAATACGGCAAACTAAATTCAGAAATCATAATGACTGCAAGTCTCATATGGCTATGAAAAAAACACAGCAATTTTGGACTACAACATACCAGAAAGCTAAGAGTCTTATTAATGAGATTAGATTTGTCTTGTTATCAAAAGGTAATAATAAATGTATTTCATACATTTAATTCATGCATGAATTAAAGGACATGGAAAAGTAGTACACTGGGGAAAATTCAGAAAATGAAAGGTCCACAACATGCTAAAGGGAAACAATAACAGTTCCAAACAAGTATGGTGACCACTCAGTTGAAATTAAAGTTTGCTATGCACTGTTTTTGCCTGGATTTAAGGATGAGATTTGCTTTCTATTGACATAGAAACATATTGAACTGAGCAAAAAACTGGAAGAGAAGAAAACCGGAAGAGAAACAGGTTCCTGAGGTGGTAGTGCTTTGAAAATGATCCCATATAATTCTTATAAAGCAGAAGTCAGTACACTCAACAGCTAACCTAAAATGGTGACCACCTCCAACTATAGAGATCTACTGAGATCTACTGAGGTTAGCTGGGCTGAAAGAGAACTGACTGGGCTGGCCACGTTCTCAATTAACTAACCTTATTATTCTAATGTTCAAAATCATCTACAGAGATATACTGTCAGCAATTATCCAGCCTTATTCCCAAATACAGCAGAATGAGGCATAACTCTGAATTATTGACTGTATAAGCTTTAAATATTTATTTTAGAAGTAAGTCTCAGAATTTACTGAGTCTTAATAATGAGTCAGCAATAAAAAATTGTTTTTAAAATGTTCCTATTACAGGAAATTACCCACTAAAAGAGAAATGTACTATTTAAAATTAGAATTGCAATTCTATGTGTCACTATTATTATAGATATCTGCAAATCTTTTTGATGGTGCAATCACAAGCAGAAAAGCAATGAAATGCTGTTAATATATTTTCAGTCTGTCGCAGTTAATAAGTAGATGCAATGAAATGTAAAAAGAAAATTGATTTCATGCATACGAATACATCACTTTTGCATTATTTGTCTGATTCTTTTGTCCTAATTTTATGAAATTATATGTATGTGTAAAAATTCTGATCATTCTTCATCTATCAAAATTGTGTCTGTTTCATACCAGGTAGTTCCCCTTTAGATTAGACCACACATGCCTACATTTTCACATCAAATCTGTAAGTACATATTTGATTGTTTTCAAAACTGCAGTGCACTGAATAGATAAGGATCAGAATTTATTATAAAGTTACAGTTTTAGTATAGTGTTGATTATTTCAATGTATATGAACACAACAAACAGGAATAGACTCTTCTCATGACTTCATACTGTGTTTCACTGTTAATATTTTCTGTATCCTTCACCCTCTTACCTAAAGAACAGCACGCATAGGAAATCCCATCTTGGATGGCAATTATTGGAATGTGTGTCCCCTTCTTTTCAGTCTGTATCTGCAGTTCAAACTAAGACGTTTCCCTCTACACAACACCCTGAAGCCATTTTATTTACAGAAACTTAGGGGAAAGATTCACTGTATTTTTTGTTAGAGAAGTGAATAAATCTCTTTCTATATAGTTGCATTTTTTTAAAATATAATTATTTCTCAAATCCCAAATATCATCTTTCCCTAAAACTTTTGAAATTTCTTGGATCAAGTGATGCAAGACCACAGTGAACAATTATTTTTATGCAGTAACATAATAAAAAGGACAAGACCTCTTGCAACAGAAAGAAATCAAGAAGAAACAAAACCTTATTTTAGTGACAGGGCAAAGAATTTCAAATTCTTATGGAAAAGCATTCAAAAACAGAGGTTCATACTATCATATTTTCTAATTTTAATAATCCTTAAGAATATATTAAAAAAAATAAGGGTTCTCTTAACCCTCCACTTATATTAAATAATGCACAACTAGGAAAATAGCATCAGCCTGGGAAAACAAACAAACAAACAAAAAACACTAAGCAAAACAGGCATTGAATTTCCTTTTTTTATCATAAAAATAAATTAAATTATAAATAATGATTATTTAATTGATTTAATTACCTTGAATGATAGACATACTTCAAAAGTCATTAAGATGTTTCATGAGAGCTGTACTCTGCCCTGTAATCCCTGTATTAGTATATATACACAGGGGTTACACATGTATATTCATGTATGACAAATGCAACAGCATAGAGAAGTCTACACAATATATGGTTATGCATGCATAAGAAGAGGTGGAATAAATTTTTTTTTAAAAGCTTTATTGACTTTTGGGATCTTATCAATATTTAATTTCTTTAACAGAAGCTTTTGTGGTGGGAGGAATGACTACAATCAAATGTACTACTGACTTTTTCTTAACTGAGAAAAAAAGGCAAAATATAATTTATATTATATAAAGAATACAAAATATATTCTTTATCTTGAATCAGATAACTTGGAACAAAGGTACTTAAAATACAAGGCAAAAAAAATAGGATAACATGTTTGGTGTTAACGCTGCAGGGAATTGAAAGCATGGATTTTGTTATTTTTTATTTTTGGCTCCATTATACTACATGGGGCATCCAGTATCATTGAAGTGGCATCTCCACAGATCACCTTGTGATCTAGCTTGCATGCTAACAACAAAAACAGCAATAAAAGACTCAGCAACCCTTAATCATAGGCTAAGAAACAAGGTTGCATTAGCAATATTTTTCCTTGGCCTTCAGCAGTAGAAAAGTAAGCTGCTTAAGTGTTTGGCTAAGAGGTAAGCAGAGCTTGGGTACGGCAACAAGTACAAGGCAGTAGTTATTGATTCAATACTGCATTAAAGCTATAAGAAAAAAGAACAGCAGTCCAGTGACTTTTCTGCAGTCAAAGCATTTATAAAGAACTCTTCAGAGCGTGAACCTGCTTTTTTTTTTTTTTTCCTCCCATACACAAGTAAGCAATCATTTTGCCTAGGTTGACTCTGAAAAATAGGTGGTCAGTTGAGTATGGTTGCTTCAGCAAACTTGGTGAAGAACAAGCTAACTTTAAGGATTTCTATGAAAATTAATGATAATAATATTTTGTTTAACAGTGAACTAAGTTGCCAAAAAGGAGAGGAAAGAGCTCTGCATTTTACTTGAGGTAGAATTCCTCAGATTACTGAACAGCTCTTCCCCTCCCCACCCCCCCCTTCCCTTCCCCTCCCCTTGTTTTATCAGCTGAAAGCAGCAGTGATTACTGAAAAGCAATGATTCTTCCCCAACACATCTCAGATTTTCACACAATCTCAAACTTTTTTTGGAGACAAATTACACTGGTTGATACAGAGACAGAATTTATCCACTGTCACTTTCCAATTTGCAATGCAATTTTACCTCCTTCTGAGGCAACTTTTCTAGTGCTACATCGGTATTAGTCAAAACTTACATACATTATCCTTTTAAAGGACACAACTTGGCATAACGGTTCCATGAAAGGAAATGTAAAAACATTCCTGACAATCCAGACATTTTGTTCTGACAATATTAACAACTTTCTGTAAAAACCATCAATACTCAGCTGAATTAAATGGCATACGCATTCAAGCTGTTAAGACTTAAATTAGCAGCCATTATATAAGCAGCTTTTAAACATCCTTCAAAGGAACTGAATGATAAACACCCTTTAAAAACACCTGACACACAATTATGGAAGTGTTTCCAAGTTGTCTGTCTTTCAGTGTAATTCACTGACATTATACTAAGTGAACATAATTTCAGTGTAACCTAGATCTGAAACATAAATCTCTGGTATTTCACAGTACTATCACCATCACTTTCTGCAATCACTTAAGTCCAGTTAAATTAGCTCTCATCTATCCATAACGTATTTTACATCCTGATTTCCTCCCAGTCATTCTTGTATATGAACAGGAGAATAAGTAAGCAAAGTGTTCTGCACAACATTTCTGAAAACCAAAGGAAAGCGGTAATAAATCTATTTTTCATCATTTGTTCTGAATTCTTTTCACCATAAATTAGATCAAAAATCACAGTCTGAATGAAGCCTATACAATGGTAGGTTGCTAGGTATAAACACATAGCTTAAGCTGAAACACTGGTCTTGCACTTAATTCTATTGATGTTCTACAAATATCAGTTAGTTCAAAACACCCACAACAAAATGCTACAATTTTAGTTTGAAGAAACTGTATTCACTCATTCAAGGCTACTTTTGCATTCTACAATATATATCATGATCTATAAAGAGAAAGAAACGGAGTTGTACAACTTTACATACCATCTGTCTGCAAAGGAAACACATCTTTCTACAAGCAAGTATTAGGAAAAAGCTTTTATGGGAGCAGTGTAAAGAAGGTCACATTAATCAGGTGGTTTTTGCTATACAGTGCTCTGCTACAGTTGCTGTACAGAAAGGCACAAGCAGCAGCAACCAGGATGTTGAGGGGATGGAGCAAAATTGGCGAAGAAATGCTAGCCAGGTATTTTGTTGCTTCTCCACTGTCTTCCTTATACTGGTAGATCACATCAGAGAGAAGAGTAAATAAAATGGAAATAAGAGCACTAACAAACTCATCACTATTTTGGCAATTAAATTGTCAAATAGTGTATAGAGCAGAAATAGAAGTATCCAAAGCTAAACCATTGACACTGTAAGGAACTAACAAAACCTAGAAAGTGATCAATCAAATTAGAAAAGGTCATTCCGGCCTGATTTTCACTGAGCACCTACCAACATCACTTCCTTCAAAAATGCTCACTCAAAATCCTCTTACTAATATTCTGCTTTCCTAAAAAGCATACACAGATTTTCAGTGTACATGTGGTGAAATAGGCTGCCACAGCACAACATCATTTTTGAATACTAAAGGAAAACACTTGTATTTCTCCAGTGTGCCATATAATCACCAAATTTTTTTAGTGAACTCAGCCACCACCGATATTATTAACATCATTAATACTGTGAATATTCTCACCACACAGCTGTACCTAATCCAGGTTTACACTAGATAGCAGTCCTCCTGTCTGACAATGTGTCCATTTAATACCATCTGCCTACAATCACATGGAGAGATAAGCAGGCACGGGTCAGTAGTACGAAGAGCTAGCCATACTCAAAGGGCACAGAAGAGCTAAAGATACATACTTGTTAACACATTTCAACATGTTATAATAAGAATCACTGACAGGTATGTGCCTCATTATCTAGTAGGTTGTACCAGTTATCAACAAGTAATTTTTTAAGTGCACGAGAGTCAACGAATTCCCATAAGCCTGGGTTACCGACTAACTTTCATTACAAAGGATTAATGTTTTGGGATGTACTTTACTGTTTTAAAGAGGAGGAATATATATTAAGTTTTGCTATATATTTTGAAACAGTCCTTGTTATACATTTGGTAGTTACTTGAAAAGGTAAACAACAGAGTCAAAGGGAAGCCACTTTCGTAGCTTCCCGTGAAGCATTTTGACACCTACAAACAATTTTAAAACAATCTTAGCAAAAGATGACAGCTGCATGGGACCTCTTACTTATCCTACAGCCAAAAGCAATCAAATCACACTTTCTTAAATTTATCAAATTCAAACTTTACAATTGTATTGGGTTGGTTTTCCTTCCAATAAATTACTTTCCCAAATCTTTCCTCCAGTGATTGTGAAAATCTCTTTGCAAGCCAGAAGCATTTACGGACAACTTACGTCCACTTGGTCTTATGTAGTCACTGTTCTTTAGATTAAAGGTTGCTCTTAGTTTTAAAACATTGTATTTCTAGGTATTAACTACAGTTTCTCTACCTTTTGTCCCCCTGATCTCTCTGTAGTCCTCTTTCATATGACAAATTATCCAATTCTTTTATCATCCTTTGTATGACTTTGTGCCTGCCATATCTTGAATTTATCAGAGATAGGTAACACATAGTACACAACAGCAGGTGAGATCTCATTAAAACTACCAATGTGGTTTAAAACTCCAGCACTAAGGGAAATACCTGGAATCTAAGACCATGCTTGATTTTTCCTGATAACTCATATTTCACTGTCCTTTCCAAGTGATGAACTCCTAACTTGTAGAAACTTAGTGCACAAATTTTAATATTAATATCATTTATAGCTATAAAAATTCACTTAGAGAGAAGGTGGCTCATCTAAACATGTTGAAAAAGCCTTTATCATCATTAGACTCATTAGATTAAAAAGGAAGTTGTCCTTGTATGTAGGCTAGTCAGGAATGTCAAGCCAATGAAAATAAAAAAAGAAATGACATTTTTCTGGTGTGGCATTATACAAATTGCCCTCCTTATAAGAGACATCATTTCAGGTATGTAATCATATTTTTGAATTAATTCATATCACACAGGCTCTTAAGCTTTCAGAGACAGACATGGCGTAAGCAATTGCACTTCATAAAAAAAAAGGTCTCCCTGTTCCTCACACAATCGAGACTGATTACTAGATATTCTCCCTTTGACTACCACGACTTTTCAGCTGTTTAAGGGATATGGTTCATCTTCACCACAAGGATAAAAGGACATATCCTTCTATGTCACTATGGCATTTTCTTGGCATGGGGAATCTTGGAGTTCAACACAGAAAAACCTAAACCAAGGCAAGTGCAAGCAAGGGTATCTTTAACTGAATTTTAGACAATGTGAAGAAGTCAAGTATGTTTTCAGCACATATTTCTTCAGAGTACTTTAGCGCAGTGAAGTCTGTTTTCTGGAATCTAAATGGCATTATTCAAAAACAGACTCCTAAGCTGCCACCTCATCAAAGACACAATCTTTAATGCATGTGCACACTACCACAGCTCTAACTATGCAGCAGAGCTTTGTTCAAAACTGAGGTGTGAAGGACTTCTCAATCACATAAGCAGCTCAGGTGAAGTTCAGCTGGATTGTTCTCCAAAATCTATGTGGTTACACTTTACTGAAGGGGCACTTACAGCATTCAAGAACTTTGCTGATTCCCTGTCACAAATGCACTATTCTTCTAGTGCACCCCAGTGGATTCATCAACAATGCACTGCTTCAGTAATAAATCAATAATAAGATGACACTTCTCACACTATCCTAACCTAATCCTTAGATAAATAGATTGGAAAAGTCCTGATTTCAGCGCTTTGTTCAGAGGATCACACATCAAAAAGTACAATGAAGGTTTATCAAGTTATATTTCATAGTAATCAAAACAATAATTGTAATCCAATAATACAACTGCTAATGAAAAAAATGAAAAAAAATCCACTACATTATGCAGGGGCAATAGAATTCAGTCTCTCTAGGTGTTATGCAGTTATAATTGCAGGTTATAGCTATGCTGTGATATAAGTTGTGGCACACAATCACTCTGCAATGCAATTATGGCACCATCACCCGCAAGTGGACTGAAATCACTTTATACTCATTTCAGTTGAAGCGTCAGGCTAATTCCCACTACTATGCATCCAAGGGAAAGTCTGAAATACCTTCTTCAGACCTGCATGCAGGGCCTCACACAAACATTGCCAGCCATTCCTCTGTGCAAGACACAGAGATGAACTGGGAAGTGCATGGGCACTAATGATGAATGCATCACTATTTGATCCTAAGGAAGCTTTACATTTTCTTGAAATAGTAGCTGCACAGTCTCAAAAGATTCACTCCATCTTGCTCACTATATCTATGTACAATTTCAAAAGGATAAGTTATCCTTTGCATTGGCAAACTACTTTAAATATAAAAATCAGAAAGATGACTTTACAAGAATTCCCTAAATTTTTGCTGCAGCCAGAAGTGAAACACAACAAACTATGTAAATCAATATGAAGTTACATTTTAATTATTACTTTAGATTTCCTGAAGCTGATGGAAGGACTTTGCAAGCAAAATATCAAATTTTTAACAAAAGTCATTTTTTGAAATTAAAAGTTAATATATTTTATTACCTCCTCTATTTTTTAGACTACTAAGATTCCTCAATTACTAGCTGATTTCTTACATTGTCCTAATGTAAAACAGCACCCTTGGGTTTCTTGCTAAGCTAACTTTGAAGGATTTGTTCAGCTGAGGGATAGGAGGGGCCTAGTTGTTAGGTTTTCTGCTCTTCCTCCCTCCCCTTCTGATCATTTTTTACATTAATATGTTTCCCAGTTAACTAACAACATTACAATAATAAATGATAAAAAGCATGGATTCTAACCACTTTGTCCTCCTTTGGGAAAGCATCCAAGGAAGCAGAAAAAAAAAAAAAAAAAAAAAAAAAAA
>PPHD01012170.1:0-18229 GCA_002909625.1 Bambusicola thoracicus | reverse complement strand
ATGCAGCCTGGATGCTCCTGAGAGCATCTCCTGACTCCTCACTGACCTTCTACATTCACAGCTGCCCAGCAGCCTAATGCAGTGCTGCTGGCTGGAAAATTCACAGGCCAGCGTGTGTGCCCAGCTGGGAGTCTCTTAATGGAGACCTCTCGCCTTGAACGTGATTCCAATGTTACGCACAACCACAGAAAGGTCTGAGACAGCTTCAGTGTGCAAGTGCTGGGAGAAAAAAAAGTTATCATCGGTATGATCAGGTGGTGAAGTATCCTTGTATCAACCAGATTTTGGGTTTTGGGCTACCCCGTGTCCTGTGCTGAGCTGCATCCCAAGATCCCTGCCCCGGCTTGGGCACTTTGGCCAAATGTATTACCTGTAATAATTTACCTCATATACACAGCTGCCTCCCTGGATATATTCTGAAATATTTAATGATGTGTGGCTGAAATGTAGTGATATCTTCCTAATGGAATGCGAGAGAAAGCTCACACACATATGGAGACATCTTATCTGTACTGGCAATTAATAACCAGGAATTAAAACAAAACATAAAACCAAAGTGTTTTAGCTAAAGCCATGGGATATGAGCTCACAATTCCAGTCCAGTCAGGTTTTCACAAGGCTTTGCTGCAGTGAAATCCAGATGACAGGGAGCTCTACCTTTTAGTTATTATTTTCTTGTAGGCCATGAGCTTCTTGGTGTTTTGGTGTCCCACATCAAAGCTCTCTTAACACCCACATATTCATAAAATCACACTGATAGAGATTTTTCCCTCGTGTCTGTAGTCTTGCTTTAAATCAGAATGGTCAAATGTAAATTGTTTGAGTTACCAAAAGTCACTGCAGGCTGCTCTGGACACGGCACAACCGTTTGTTCCAGGATCCAATCCTCAGCAGTACACCTGCATTGTGACTTCAATCTTTATGGAGTATATACGTCAGCTTCACTAATGCTTCTCATCAATGTGACAGCCAATTAATGAGTTCAACAGCTATCACCAGTGCTAGACCATTAAGAAATCCACTGCTTTAGGTGACAATTGACGCAAGACTGCACATTCTCCAAAGCGTATGCAAGCTAGATAAGAAGTCTAAACCTAACTTCATTAAAATAAGTTTGCTTTGAGAAAAAAAAAAACACTGGAAAACCTGGATTGCATTATGTCATCCAGCTTACCAGGCCAAACAGAAAAATATTGAAAATGCTGCTCTTTGATTTTGCAAAATTACTTTAGTGGATTCCTCTTGTTGCAAAGAAAGAAATCCAAAGGCCAAAAGTAATTTAGTCTCATCAATTCATTTTTAAACGTAGAGATCTCCTGACAACCCTCAGCATATTGCTCTTACATGATCAGAATAAGCGAAAAGAAAATTTTCCATCTCCTAGCAAAGCTAAACCTCTTCCGTTGCTCTTGAATACAATGAGAAATTGCTTTTCAATATTAGGCTCACAGCATGCCTTCACTAGGCAGAAATACTATTTACATTCTTCCTTAGAGAACTTTAAATTAAAATCATTAGCTACCTTACATAATTTAAGCTGCAAAGAAAACAATGTATAATTAAATGTAGGTCACAGGAAAGTGACTGTAAAATTGAAATATAAATGAGCAATTTCAGAAGACTATCTCCATCTCACCATGCCTTGTGGTGCATATTTCACCCTCCCTAAAGTTTTAATAAAAGTACTGTACTGTCAGCACTTAGTAAATATTAAAATAATAATATATGCCATAATTACTTTCTAGACATTACTAACGTGTTCCCATCTGCATAAAGCTTGGTTCTCGAATTACATCAAATACTCAGAGAAGAGAAGAATGGTTTCCTGTTCTGCACCCTTCAAGAGGAGCTGGTGCAGCACAAGGACTGGGTCCTGGTCCTCAGCCCAGGATGCCTGGAGGGGAGCAGATCATAAGTCAGAGCGATGTTACTGCAGCTCCTCCCCTCCCACCTCAGCTGTACTGTGGCTGCAGCCTCACAACCATTCTGAGGTGCAGACGATCCAGTTGGAAATGCTGTGGTTCCCATCCCACAAGCAGCTGTATAGGTCCATCAGAGGGTTCATAGAATCACAGAATCTTTAAGGTTGAAAAGCAAACACTAAGATGGCCAAGTTCAATAACCCACCCATCCCCACCATGCCCCCTAACCATGTCCCTCAGTGCCACATCCCCATGGTTCTTGAATACCTCCAGGGATGGTGACTCCCCCACCTCACCAGTGCCTCACCACTCTATTGGAAATATTTCCTAATATCCAACCTGAACCTCCCCTGGTGCAACTTAAGGCCATTACCTCTCATGCTATTGGCATATTTGCTTTGGCACAAAAATGTGCATTTTAACACAAGAGCGGCCCGTTGTTTTGCTCCACCTGTGCCACCTATGTCCCTTTGTTTTCCTTTTCCTGTTTATTCGGGACGTTCCTGCTGAGGTCCCAGCCAGGGCTTTGAGAGGAGATAAGCAGTCGGAAAGAGGAGGGCTTGCAGCACCGCTGTTTATTGGGGCCCATTACCACAGACATACGAGCGGTGATTAATTGGTCAGCTGGGGCACATCAGGCAGTTTCCTGACCTCGCATTTGTGTCCTGTTATCACATGGAAGCTTTCAGAGAAGGAAACTAAAGGTAAGAGAAGAGACGACAAAGTCCTTAGTCAACAGGAAAAGGCTCTCAATGTCATGACTGCTGCTGGCTTCAGGGTCAGCATCCTCAGCACACAGCTGGAGCTGCAGCACAGCTGGTGGCAGTCCAGGTGACTGCTTCTTGTCTGGCACATCCTAAGCATCTGGTGTGCACTTTGGGAATGGCACCAACAAGCTCTGCATGAGCAAATGCTGCGGAAAGGTGCTAGTGGAGTGATGTTCTGTAATGCCCAAGAGGTCAAGAAAAGTACCTCTGATTTCTTTTCTAGGCTACATATCATTTCCACACCATTGCCTTAGCTGCTTGGGATGGAAATGGAAGCACATTTAGATTTAATATTTTAGGCTAAAACCAGAGGTAAGTGAAAACACAGGTTGTTCTGACTCATCTCCATTGCAGCATAAAACCATGAGAACACCATGTTCCTTTGCAAGGTCCTTAAGGGGAGGCAAAGAGTTCTCCCTGCAGGTGGGTGGGATAGCTCCAGCACCAGGTTTGGAGATTGCAGCCTAGTGGCAGTCTGGGAGGAAAGGAATCATAGAATCATTAAGGTTGGAAAAGACGACTAAGACCATCAAGTCCAACCATCTCCCCAGGAGAGGGCTATGTGTATGGGATTTTTTGGGTCATCTCTCAGAGGCAGAATTACCCCTCTGGGCAGCATGAATGTTATTACTCCGTGCCTCCCTGTTGTTTGGGTTAGGGAACACAGATAAAGAAATGCGTTCCCATTCCAGATCACATCTGTAAAGCAGTGCGTGCCATCATCTCTTTAAATATGCTAACTTTCTCTTATGTTCAGTGCCTAATGCAGGGCATTTTCAGTTTTAGAAAGACTTATAAAGAAATGTTTGTGCTGTAATTGTAATAAAACAATAGTTCTAATGGGAAGAAAAGCCAACACATTTGCAATTTCCTTTCCCACAATATGCAGTAATTTAGCAACGCCATCATGAGATAAGAATTACTTTGAGAATAATTTTCTTTTAATAGCTCTGTCTGAAGCAGAGTAAAATTCCTTCCTACTCATTACAGCTCCTGGCCTGCACCAAATGGCTGGAGACTGAGCAGGAACTGAAAGGCAGTGTCCCACCCTCATACACACACACAGTGCGTACCATAACCAAACTTAAAAAAGCATTTCACGTCCTCGGCCACAGCACTATGCCTGCACTGGCTATTTAAACAAAGAATTTAGGAGGCATTAGTACACTCAAAGAATCAGTAATTAATTTCTCTGGTTTATGCCTATGCTGAGCCTGGGAGCATGGGGCTGAAGCAAGTCTTAGTATCATGAAAATAGCAGCCCAAAGAGGTGGTGGATGCCTCATCATTGAGGACATGTAAGGTCAGGCTGGACAGGCTCTGAGCACCTGATGGAGCTGCATGTGTCTCTGCTTGTTGCAGGGGAGTTGGATCAGATGGCCTTTAAGTATCTCCTCCAACTCAAACAATTCCCTGATTCTCTGAAAAGCCTTTCCTTCCAGGAGCCAGCCGCAGGACCCAGTGGCGCCCCAGGTAACCGTGCACTGTCTGAAGCAGGGATCCTGAATAAGACATGAGGTCTCACTAGCTGTGTTTGACCTCAGGGCTTCCAGCGGCAGCTTCTTCTGTTTCAAGTTGCTGTACCTGTCACACCTAATATAAACTTCCATTCTTTAAGTGTCCACAGATCCTCAGCCCTTTTCAGTGTGAGAGATTGCTTTGGAAATGTACATCGGGCTGCTGGTGTGAAGTCTGGCTCTGCAGCCTTTCCAGAATCTGTGAGATATTCAGTCCCTGTCCTCAGTGCAGTCCAGGACTGTCCTTGCCCTGCCACGTTCTCCTTCGCTGCACACATCATAGCTGTGGGGCTGGATCATAGTGCCAGTTTAAATTGTAGCGCAATAAATTGTGCTTATTTTTTAGCAGAAGCAGAACAGAAGTCTCAGCAGACGTCTTATCCAATTGTTATTTATCAAGTTCCCCACTCTCTTCTGCTCCTAAGTGAAAACTGGCTTCATTGCATCATCTAATTGTGATGGATATTTTTAGATCTACAATTTATCATATGTAACTCGTATCTAATGAAACTGTTTTTGTTCTTCCCAATACAACACACGGACAAGAGCTACAAATTTTCCCAGGCACTGCTGGGGCAATAAATGAGACCAAAGAACTCCTTCCCTATGGAAATATAAAATCTAAAGTCAGTTCTTTTTGTTTAGTATGAAGATTTACAGCTTTTACTTTGGCATTCAACAGAGATTCCCAATCCAGTCTTCAGCTGTGATCACCAAATAAGCTGTATTAAAGCCTGAGAATGTTATTCCTTTTTGAAAATAGAATGAGAGCCATCCTTCTGCATACAGTACTTTTGATCTTAATATTGAAAACATTAAGCACAAAATATGTTATCATTTCAAAATTACAGGCAGAACTCAGGGAACTGAGCATTTATATCAGAAAAAAAAATAATGTAAATAATGAGTATGTCTTGATCTAAGGCCATGCAATTCCCTTAGTGTTTGTGATAAAAGGAAAGCAACCATGAGCATGTAGGGCAACCTCAAGTTCAAAGAGCCTGGGTAGCTCCAGCTCTGCAGGATGCTGATCTCACAGTGACACAGGGATAGACACATGAAGGAGCCAAGCTGAGCTTTGCCCATTCCAGACCAAGAGGTGACCAGATGGCACAAAGTGAAGTGCAAGTGGCAATCCTCATGGTAGCAAACAGCTGAGAGTTCTCGTTCAGCTCCCCTTCATTCATGCACACTGGAAAATGTTCCCTGTTTACAATCAAAGGTAAGCAATTCATTAAAGAGCACAAAAGCAGCCTAACTCTACTGAATTCAACAGCCGTGCTAGCCCCAGGACACTCTTGGGCATGCATTTCATTGATACAAGAGGACCGATGGATGAGTTTACTGATGAATCAGTAAAAAAAAAATCAATATGATATTTCAGAAAACAGAAGAATTTCTTCATTTAAATTGGGCACATCCATTTTCCTGAGGAGCATGGGAAGAATATTTCAGAGGCACAGGGCCCCCACAACATCTGTTATCTCTAACGAGGGCTGTGGTTACTCAGCACTGTCAAACCAGAGCATATATTTCTTTCTCACTTAATTGCTGTTTTAGTTCCACATTATTGATGATGAGCATAAAGTGTCCAAATATGCCACCAGAAAAAATATTACCTTTAATTGAATAGTTTAGAAGTTAGTGATGATGGGAGCAATGATTCATGTCCTCCAAGTAAAGTGCTGGATTAACAGCTTCAATAACACAGCATTCAAATTGCCCATTCAGAAAAGCATTTGCAACACTTAAAGGTAACATTGATTATTATCTCAGTTGAAATGCACGTTGTTATGGCCATACCTGAATTGGTATCTTGTTCTAGTAAAATTCCTGACCATCAATAGCAATTAACAGAATTTGCAGCTGTCACAGCTGATATAATGCCAAATTCTCCCTCCTGCATGCCCAGTTTTCCTGCTTGTGGCTAAACCACACTGCCATTGGCACCGTATGGTGACCGAGCATGTTAGCTGTCCATCAGCTTCGCCAGCGGTGAATGACTTTCTCATATTCAAGCCAACACAGGAAACCCTAAGCACACCAAGCTGAAACTCTGACCCATTTCTGACTAACTCTCCAGGTACATCTGTCACTGGATCCATGGCTGAATGCTAGAGAACATTGTAGGCAGGCATTAAGCAGTCACTCAGCAGTTTGCTAAAGATTTTTTGCTCTCACAAAGAGAGCAAAGCCTCTGCAGAGGCAAGCTGCAAGCTCCCCCCAGGCTCCGGCAGATATTTCATGTGATAGCTGAAGGCTATTTCATAAAATGACCCAACTCTGAAACAATGCAAACAAACATCTGCCTCAAATTGATCAGAAACCTCTGTGCATTCTCTGATCTGTTGCTTACACAAACCTTCATTCTAAAGGAGAGAAGCAGCAATGTAGGTTATCAATGCACCTCTGACAGAAAGCAGAGCCCAACTTCTTGAAGATTGCTTGGTTGTGGGAAAGAATAAATAGAGAAAAATGTTTCCTCGATGAAAGATTTGGATTATTCTGTGCTTGTTAATTGGTTTTCATATCTAACACACATTTTCATTTTCGTAGGTGAGCTGTCAGACAGATATAATGGGGATAAAAGTTTGCAAATGCTTTTTGGCTGCAGCGAGAACGTTCCGTTTACTCAAAGGCTCTAATTCAACTCGTGGATTACTACTTGCACTCCATTTGTGCTCACAGAACTTGCTTTCTAAAGAGAAATAAAGTCGTGTGCACTGATTCAAACTTGAACATAAAGCAAGCTAATGTTTGCTGTGCTCTCCTATGCGATACTGCGCTACATAACATGAGTGGCTGAGCGTATGCTACAGTGGTCTTCATGATATTCACTGCAGAAGGGTCTGTGCTCCATGTTGCACTGAGGCTTGCTTTAAGTTTCATTGAAATTGGTGATCTGGTGAACCACCCTTCCACAGGACAAATATAAGATCACTTTGCTCTTTATGGAGCTGGAAGAGGAACCGCTGCCCAAGCACACATGGGAGGTAGGAAGGTAATGGTGTGAGCAGGTCTCAGTGGCCAGGTGATGCTTATGTGCATGTGGGAGAGCACAGAGACCATGACACAGTGACAAAAAAAAGTGAAGAGCAGAAGGGTTTGGGCAAGGCGGGGTGGCAGAGAAAATGCAGCTTTTGCAGAGGGCTTTGTAAATGAAATTGTTACCCGGTCCTTGGGAACTGGAGAAGAGAAATGCATTGCTGGACGTGCAGTGGTAATGGAAACAAGGAGTCAGGTTTGTCTAATGAGAAGGAAAACACCACAGAATTCATTAATTTAGGCTTCTGGAAATTAGTTTGCTGAGCATACTTAAGGACTAAATACAGGGGTAAAGCCCATCCATTCCCACAGTAAATTACACAGTTTCACCTACATACATAATCACTGTCTATTTAGGGCATTCCCATACAGCTTGGCGTTACCATACCCAGGCAATGATTCTCATACTGGTAACTCGATTCCTATTTTTACAGTACTGCTGAAGTACTAAGTAGTACTGCTTTAGTCTGTCCTAAAATCAATTCCTAATGTTACCAGAGGAGCAAATGCAAAACCTGATGTATTGTTCCCCAAAGATTAATATCATATGTTTCTGATTGACCAAGGAAAAAAAATCATTTCCTTACAAGATGGATTTTGTTACGCCTCTCGTACAGGCATGGAGGAGGGGAAAGCCCTCAGGGGATCAGTAACAGGACTGGAGCTTTTGTCCTTGTGTCAGAGCCAGCCTGGGGCAGTTGTTCCAGAAAGCTGTGGCTGCTTGATGCCTTCTGTCCACACTCTGGCAGGCAGGTGCCTTCATTGCAGGTGGCAGCACCAGTGGGGAGGTCAGATCCTGGGACGACACCAGGCAGCAGATCACCCAGTGGGACAGCCAAGCCCTTGGAGGCAACCAAAGGGTATGACTGAAGCTTGCCTTACTTCTTCCTTTTGCTTAGACAGAAAGGAGATTGTCAGTCTACCTGGAGGTCTCAACATCCAGCAAGAAAACTTTCAGATTTGCAGCCAAAGTTCTCCTGACCCCATCCAACATCCAGGGCATTTCACTGTGATCGAATAAGCAAATGGACCCTGCTCTGATGTTGGTACATGAATCAGCCAGTGCTTCTTTTCAATATACTCTAAATTGCATGGTGGAGTATGACTCTTAACAGCTAAGTGATGATTCATTTATGATGGTACCAGGACAATCCAAGTGAGTTTTTACCTTTTATCCTAAATGTAATGTGCTCCATCTTTTACAATTTCAGCACGATCTGAGCAAATTCAATAATCAGATCAGTATTCAGTACTCTTTATGCACAGATCTATGCACAGAACTGCTACTAAAATTTTAACGAGACCAGCCTTTTGCATTACTATATAACAAGAAACACAAGGCAGACTCAGGTTTTGTGCGTATTGTCTCTCTACTAGACGTGCATGGTTTGAGGCTATGGAGCCACAGAACTCAGTGTGTTTAACAGCTGTGAGGGGAGACAAAGGGGTTCAGGGCTCCCCAGTTGTGACTGTGAGAAGTGCACTGGGGAAACAGCTGGCTCTGCTCCAGCTGCTCAGTCCCATTAACCCACAGCTCAGATGCATTAAGTGCATTCCTGCTATGGCTTTCCTGTGTAAGCAAATGCAAGTGGGGAGGAAGGTTACGTGATTGGGAGTGGGGCACGAGGCAATCTTCTGGTGAAGATGTTGACCATGATATGAAACGAGCTAGAGAATGCTTGAGTAATACAAACATTCCTGAAATAACAGGAAAACTTCAGCAGATGTTTCCTCGCTCTGGTTTTCCCTCCTTCTCCTCTTTTTCTGTGTGGCTTTTCAGCTCTCCCAGATTTCTAAAACCCCTTTTTGTATGGAGGGTCCACATTAATGTGTCAGGTTTTATTTCTCCAACAGACAACTGCCAGAAATGAAACCCTAAATGCTCATTTCAGAGCAAGGCAAGGATCCCTCAGGACCTGCTGGGAATCCCACCCATATTTCTGATTAGATTTTTTTGTCAGCAGCGTAGGAGCCAAATTCTCAGTTGCCAAAAGGCTTTCATCTAGATGGGAATCAGACTTGGATGCATTCTGAGGTATCAGACTGTATTCACTCTCTGTGTTAGTTATTGGCGAGGCATCTGGAAATACCTTGAGGTTGGTGCTTTGATTAGAATTTAATCACAACTTTATAAAACACAGGTAGAAATGATCTGAGTTTTAAGCTAAGAACTCAGCAGATTTGAGGAAGAAGTGGACATTTATATGAATGAGAGGAGTAACTGTTAGCAGCAGTTTACACGAAGAGCACTGTAAAGGATCAAAATCTTTTGCAAGGCAATCTCTGATAAATTGGGACTGGGAGAAGCCTTTTGTAAGGTAATTACTCAGCACAATTTGCTTGAGCATCCTCTAAAGCTCTTGATCATAACTGGAGCTGGGAGACTGAGGTAGACTGGACCAGTTTTGAGGTGTTTATATCCAAGGTGGCCATGGGTCAGTCCTGAAAGCTCTTACTCTAAAGCCCCCATTTCAGTGGGCAGACATAGGGATTGTGAGCTACTCACGTACAGAAATATATAGGTGGCGAGCAGGAGAGGGGCATATTGTCCAAACTGTCTCTTCCACTGCATCTGTGGGGTCTGGAGCAGTTGGCTGTTAGGAAGGGAAGTGAGGATGTGGCTGCGGTCAGGCTGCAAGAGGGTGGCTTTGCCCTCTGCTGGATACAGCCAGATCTGCCTGTGGATATTCAGGAACCTCTAGATAGTTTTTCCCAGAAGATTGCATTTAGAAAGCAGTTCCAGCCAAACAATCACTTTCAAATCTGCTATCTTACTCTATAAGAAGATAACTGTAAATTTTCACCACATATCTGAATAGCTTGGGAAAGAAGGGATTCAGTGACACTGACAGGAAGGACTGGGAGATAATGAAACTGCACTGCACAAAAAGAAAGAAAAGAGGAAGAACAAAGTGGCAGATTGTGACCATTTGACTCTTGGCCTTTGATTTTGAAGATTCTTTCTTGCTTGCAACCTAATATACTGACAATAATCTCAAGTGAGAATATCAAGATGAGCGTATAAAGCAGATTCAAAGTACTTTTGACAGATATTGATTTAAATACAGCAAAACCTATATGCAGCAATGGGGTATGCCATCTGCTTCTTGCAAGGGAAAGGCCAGAGAATTCAGTTCCAGGAACGTGGAAAATGTGAGCATTTCTGCCCATTTCTCTTGTGTGCATGGCAACAGAGACTTGCAGTCATGCTGGGGTGAGGGGAATCCTTTTGGCCACTCAGGCTGGCTACTCACAACCACATGGAATAATTGCATAATAGAATCATATGAGTTGGAGGGGACCCTTGAAGGCCATCTGTTCCAACTCCCCTGCAATGCACAGGGACACCTACAGCTCCACCAGGTGCTCAGAGCCCATCCAGCCTGATATTGGGTGTCTCCAGGGACAGGGTACCCACCACTTCTCTGGGCAACCTGTGCAAGTGCTTCATGGTACTGTCAGAGGATAGAGAAATGCATTGAATCACTGCATGGCAGTTTCCAGCTCTTCAAAAGACTTGGTTTCTGCTTTAAAAAATATCAAGAACTAATTATAATACATCCACTATTTCTCTTCTTTCTTTCATAGTTTAAAAGCTCTCCTTTAATTTCAAGTCAACAAGTACCCAAAAGATAAACAAAGTCTTCAGAGGGTAAATGATTTATCTGAGGTCACCCAGAGTGGCACTTGCAGAGTGAGAGAGGAAACAAAGCAGTTCAGACTCCCCCTGCACCCACCATAAGAAAGTGGTGGTAGCTGTGTTTTCTTTTCATTCATCAACTCAAAGAGAAGCCAGAGAGAAAAAATACAAATGGTCCTGGAGCATCACTGTCAGCTGAATAGTTCTATCCCATTATCATTTCGGAGATCTGCAGTGTGAAACCCAGCTATTTCTCATCATCTGTGCTGCACTCAGGAAGATAATAACATTAATAGCAAGAAACAGCCTTAATTAAAATTGCAAAATAAATACATAGACGTGCAGCCTTTTCCTGTGCTGGAGTTCAGAATCAATCTTTATTACTGTTATTAAGTGCTAGGAGACCAAAATGTTTTGATGAGTAATAACGGTGTGTGCCCGATCAATGAGTATTTAAAATATATGTTTACAAAAGGCAATGCCATGAACATATGACTGGTGAGCTGCTATGGCCAGATAGATTAATGCCAGTAATTCATCATGCGCATGGGGATTGCAGAGATGATTGATTGCCATGGCTCTCTGGCATGAGGGCAGCAGTGATGTCCTTGCCCCAACCACTCTGCTCTCACACCTCATCCTCAGAGTTGTGAAGTCAAGCTCAAAGATAAAGCAATTTTGCTGCCTGTTTATGGTCACTTAGAATGTTTGTATTAGAGAATAAAAGCAGGAATCAATTCTATATTCATATGCCTGAGATGAAACTTAGGAAATTCTAGCTTTCTTTCTTTTTCCTGGGATTTTCAACAAGAAAAATGGGAGTTCGTATTCGTGTAGTGCGAGGTACTGTCAGCAATGACCCTGACCAAAAATAAAAGAACAGAACTTAATGTAAAATGGAAATTCAGGCAGCCCACAGTCAGGATCTTACTCTGGACCCGGGTTCATAGATCTGGAGGTACCATTGCAGTCACCCAGAAATGTAAGGATCTCAAATCGTGCACCCAGCATATGTAATCCAGGAATTTGTGGATGAAGCAGAAAATATGCACGTGAACCTCCGAACTGCACCTTGCCCCTGAAGCATACAGGAGTCATAGCGTTGCCCACTAATTTGTAAAGGGATTAAATCTCCTCATACGTGGGATAGCCTGACCTGGCCAACAAGGGTCCTAAAAGGCTGGCTAAATGTACTCCTAATGCAGAATGCACCTCTCCTTGAGAATCCCACTGCCAGAAACCAGTGATTCACAGTGAAGTAGAAGTCCCTGTGCATTTTATCCTCCCTCATACCAGTTAATATAAGGCAGTTACACTGATGAATCTCACTAAGAATCTCTTGGCTGTGGTATAAATCAGTGCAGTTCCATTGAAGGGATGGAGCTGTGCATATTTATTATCAGCTGTGGAGCCAACCCTATATATTTTCCAGAGAAATAGCAAGACTTAAGATAGCAGAGTAAGTTCTTTAATGATGGAATCAGAACGAAACCCCAAAATGCAGGGAGCACCAAGAGCATAAACTAAAACAGACATGTGGTTCTGATACCTGATCCCACCTTTTGCCACAGATCATTTGCTTTGGTGCACAATGATAGTGCTACCCTCACTGATAGGCATGGGCATTTTGCTGCAAATACCACTGTGGTCAACCCCAGTTGATGGAGCCTCAGTATGAAATAACAAATCCAGCTAAACTGCACCTACAGTTTTCTTGGGGATGTATGTCCATGCTTTACCCACCACAGACATCCTCCCCCAGAAACACACAGTTTACATGCCTCTGGAATTTATCATGATTCATTTCTTAAGGTAATTTATGACATGTTTGTGCTGCTACAGTACATCATTTTGTGATTTTCTGCAATAAAACCATTGCACCGACTAGTCTTATTTCTTTATTACATTTGAGGTCACTTAGAAGGGTAATTTCATCTACTGAACATTAAACCCTATAATAATTCAGCGCTTTCAAGCCATGTGAAAGCAGTACTCTCCTTCACTTTTACAGGATCATGTGGCTAGCACTGAGGGCAGCCATGGCTGGGAATGGCACGTAGTTGTGGCTGGAAGGAACTGCTATGATGGTTGCAAAATACACTCTGGTGACAATCTCAGAAATGCTAAACATGGTTGAAATAGCTTGTATGAAAACATTGGATGTCGGATCCTTTATTAACAGGAGTACGAGGACACCATGCTGAGCAGAGTCACAATCTATAGGAGAAGCTTTGGGACTAATGGACCAGATCATGGTCCAGTCCCAATGAAATTTCCTTTCCCAATGAAGTGAGAACTAACTGAGGGCAGGGTGGGTGGTGGGTGCAGATCCACAAGCTGGTACCCAGATGGAAGAGGAGAAGGGTCCAGCAGAGACATCCCAAAAGAGGATAACCATTTGGTTTCTGCCCATTGCCCTGTGCTAAGAAGCCCAGGCTACTTTGTTGCAGAGCTCAGCCACATACCGTTCAGAGAGGAAAACGATAATGAGCAGACAGCTGGAATGTCTCCAGTGACTTAAAGAGGAGGCTGTAATACACACAAATGTGCTGATTGCAATGGTTGATGTCTGGGATATGCTGAGGCTGGAAGCCATGTGCCTGTGTCTCATTAAGCAGATTTTTTTCCTTTCCTAGATAGCAATTCAAGCCATTAGGCCCCAGAAGCAGCTTCTCCTCCTGCCCTCCTCTATTTCTGTTGTTCTCTAAGGTTTTCCACTACCTTCATTTCTCCATCACTTCTGTTTTCCTTCTAACACCTGTATTTCACTGTTGCCTCTCTCTGGCCTTCCTTCAGAACAAGAGGGCAGGACTGAGGGTAGGGGCTGTGTACAAGGAGCAATTCAGTGGCTCACCTTTGTCACTTCACTCCCCGGCCTCTTATGGCACTGTTGTTCATGAGGTGTGGGGGTGACTGCAAAAGTGGTTGGCCAGCAAAGAGGCTGAGACAAGCTGATGACTTGGGTGCTCTAGAGGAAAGGCAGTCTTGACCTCTGCTCTTTGGTTATACCAGCTCAGTGCTTTGCTGCTTCATCCCTGTGTTTGTCCCAACTGCAAACCGGGGATTGAAGAGGCTTCAGAATCCCTGTGCAGGAGAACTTGGATGAGAGGTTACCTCAGGGTTCTTCACTTTTCACCAATCACAAGCAGCTTCTCACTTGAGGGGAAGAAAGCAGCCTCATCCCTGGATGTTTGATTCATGAAGGAAAGAACTCAAATATGCTCTGCTTGTTTTAGCTGAGCTGTTAGTCATCAAAATAATTTGTGATCAGTCTCCAGTGATTCTCAGCTTTCGCTGGAAAAGCCCGCACTGCTGTTTCCTTCTGAATTTCAATCAGGCATCATTACTGTGCATTGCCCACCTTTTGCTCAGGACAGATGCTTCTCTTAACATAGTGGAATTGCTCGATGCAGTGAACTTATTCTCTTTAAGAATCTGAATCACTCTAAGTGGCATTGCTTACCATCTGTTTTTTTGATTTGCTTACTCTTCTCCTGCTCATACTGTCTGCAAGAATCATTTGTTTCCATGCCTATAAATTAGTGGTCCAGAAAAAACTGCAGTATTGTCAACAGATTACTGAAATACAGCTCCGAGAATGGACCTACAAAAGAGGTTGGAAGCAAAACTTAGCACGGAGCCAAACTATCTGTAATTGGATTTTGAGACCAAAACACTATAATGAACAGGGAGAGAGAAATAAACAGGATCATTTATTTTATTTGATCGTTAGCAAAACTCCTCGGTTACATGTGATAATTACTGGTGAAGATTTCCATACAGAGTGTGTGCCAGAAAATGTTCAAGCCTATTTCTTTATAGCACACCCACTACCAGCATACCAATTACATGACATAAAATGCATCGAGCTCTGAGAAATCCCACAAGGCTTTCAACAGCATAACCTGCTAACCTTTCTCTGCTCTGTGCTTGGGATTGTTTGCTGTATGTACTGATTTAAGCAATGAATATACATTCTCAGCAATCCATCATGTATGTTTACAAAATTATCTCTAGAGAAACTTACAGGTTAACCTGGAAATGAGAAGTGACACGAGATCAAGATCTTCAGTCTCTGCTCTGATAACTCACTAATGGATCATAATAAGAGATTTTGTGTAAGCAAGGCATTGGATACTTCTCCATTAAGAACTTTTCTTATCATATTGTGCTTTAAAAATGAAAATTTAGAACTTTGCTAGAGTTTGTGTTTGTTAAAATAGAGAACAGAAGTCCAGCTTGTGGCTCTGAGACTGTACAACCTCAGGGGCTGGTACAAAGGTCATTGGCTGGAAGATATCTGGAGACATCAGTATTTGGATCCAGTGGGTGAAGAGCCAAAGTACATTAAGGTAGATGAGGGAAGGAAGGAAACCTCCATACCCAGAAATATACAAAGATTCACCTTCAGAAGAAGGTGTCATTTGATAGGCTGTGTTTCCACATATAGGGAACTAGAAATAGGAAAGTACACATAGCTCTCACAGCTGCCACATGTTTTGTAGGCTGGCTTGATGACTCTCTGTAGAAAACAAACACACAAAAAAACCCAAAAAATTAACCAAGACTTTGGTTGTGTAGCCTTTGACAAAAAAATAAACAAAAAAAAATAAAAACACCCTTCTACCCAGCCTTCCTGCAGGCTCATTGCAGGGAAATGGAGCGGCAAAAGGAAGATGGCCATGACAGATGTCCAGTCTTGAGCCAGGCCAGTCATCTATTAAATGAAGTATCTGGGTTAGAGAGCCCTTTGCCCATTTTGCAGCTCTGGATGTCACTTCGGCTCCTGAGGCACTTTCCAGGTGACACAGAAAGGGAATGTCATAAAGACAACAGAGCACGTCCATTTCACTGGTTTGGATGCCAGTGGGGCAAGGCTAGGGCTGATGCTGGGTAAAGCCATGTTATTAACAGGCTTTGGCTACAGAAATAGAGGAAATCTTGGGAGTCTTTTGCTATTTTGTGGGTTAGAATCCATACCTTAACTTTTTCTGGATATTAGGAAAGGGATCTAAGATTTTCTGGATCCTGTATACTTTGATTTGAGCCCTAAGGCTCAGGAAAACCTCTTCTTCAAAAGTTCACAGTCCTTCAACTTCTGAGAAACAACATTTTATGTATTTAGAGGAATGATTTAGCAGAAGTGACCTGTGGGATCAGAAAGATGAGAAGAACTGGGTATCATCAGGAAGCTAATGTGACAGGCTGGTAACAGCTGAATGACATTTCATAGCTCTGAGACTCTCTGCTGCAGCCTCAGAGGGAGAGGATGTGCTGACAGGAGCTGATGTGCCCTGTGCTGCCTGAGTCTTACCCCAGCCCTTGCTGACAGTCATTCCTCATCATCCTGCTGAACACGTGTATGGCCTTTCTAGAGGATGCGTGAAGGCAGATGGACATGATTTTCACAAGGATATTGCTTTTGTCTACTTCATCTTCGTACCTTAAAATCACCAGGTTTGTGTAGCACTGAAATAGAGCTGTTGTCTGCCATGCTTCTTGTGTTGAAAAGACTTTCATGGCACCATTCTGGACACTATGCAAGAACCACAAAGCCCAAAATCCAAAGGATAGTTCCAAAATGCACATTTGTAGGTGAACAGAATACAATACTTAATGCTTATATTTTAGTTTCCAACCAAACTCTGCTTCGTTTTGTGTCATTTCATTCCCTTGCGTTGCTATCTTTGTTCACTGGAAAGGTACATCTTGTGCCATTTTCCCTGCTCCATTTTAGTCCTAATATTGCTGGTAGAATGGATTAATGGCACACTATTTTCTAGCCTAGTAATCTTTGTCACAAAAGTGAGTGAAAGCGTATAGCAAACATGAAGATCTATCAGCACTGCCATCAGGCTGATGGCTCACTCTGATTGCTGATGCTGAGACGAGAAGATGAAAAGAAAGAACCCTTTCCTATTTTAATACCAAGAACTGTACACAGCACCTGTATCCATCTTTTTGACAAGGATGTAATGAAAATGGTAGCATGCTGGAATGTCATCTTACCGCTGTAATTTCATGCCCCTATGTGGGCACCATGGACAGTCAGTGGTCTCTGTGTGGGTACGCAGGTTAAAATGCCCATCACTCTCTGTATATTGCATCTTGGGGTCACCAGATAGTATTTCAGGCCCCTCACACTACACAAGCTACAGCACATCCAATTTTCTACTATTGGGTAGGGACAAAAAGTACAGCATGCATCATGTTTTCTCAGAGTCAGTAAGTGGCCGCACTTGATGTACGTATTTTTTATAACCAACACAAGCTTGAGAACAATGTATTGGAATTAAATTCATTGCACACACCTTCAGTCTTCACTGACCTTTTCCTCAGTTCCACCTTTTAGACACATCACAAGGCTCCTTGAACGTTCACAGGATAAAAAACAGAGTGTACTTGTTTTCCTTATTCTTGAAATGTCTCATATTACTATTTCCTTCCATCAAGCAAAAGTCACAGCTGGATACCATGCAGCTAAGACACTGTTACCCTAGGAATGACCTAGGAAAACTTGTGTCAGACTTTGGTTCTGAATTTTATGAAACTTGAAGATACTACTTGCATCTAGATCAATTTTTGGAGCATGAACTGCCTTAATCAGAGGAGGAGCTGAGTAACCAAGGTGATAAAGGGTTGAACAAGTTGTGTGATGGTGGAGTGAAGGCTACAGTGCTCTTCTGTTCCATTCCCACCAATAAACCTAAAAGTTTGTTCATCTATGGGAACCATTCCATTGATGGCTTCCATGCCAAGCCCTGGGATGTGAGCACTTCTCCTTTCTACAAGTGTGCCAGGGAGGATCACATCTCTATTGGACAGTCAAGGGATTACCCTCCCAATTTCTGAACCCAGCAGTTTCAGCAACGGGCAAGGCTTGCCAGGACACCTCCCCTAACATTAGCCAAAGCAGCATGAGCCCATCAAAAGTCTGATGGGCAGTGACACCTATGGAGGATTCTTTCCATCAGGATGGGGCATTTGGAAGCAATTCAGGTATTTTTATAAGGGATCAGTCCGAATTGTTCAAGAGACCTGGGTTTATTAATCCCCATGTGATCATTTCCTGTTTCAAGCAATTTTCTAAGTTAGTAGGCCCAGTTTTCACTCTCTTCTCTAAAATATGTGGAGGACAAGGCAAAGCGAGAGGGGAAAGTTGATTGCTTCATTTTTCATCTGCCTGTTATTATCAGTGGGGAGCAGCTACACAGCCTGGAAGCAGTCTGCAGAGAACCTAAAGTACTCTAAAATGAAAAAAAAAGCCAGATTTCACTCTTCTCCTGACTCTCAGTTGCCACAGGTCAATTAAAAGAAAAAAAAAAAAAAAAAAAAAAA
>PPHD01012169.1:0-18230 GCA_002909625.1 Bambusicola thoracicus | reverse complement strand
TTTTGAGTTGAAGGAGGGAAGATTGAGGTTGGATGTCAGGGGGAAGTTCTTTACAGAGAGAGTGGTGAGGTGCTGAAACAGCTGCCCAGAGAGGCTGTGGATGCCCCATCCATCTCTGGAGGTGTTCAAGCCCAGGCTGGATCGGGCCCTGGGCAGCCTGGTCTGGTATTAAATGTGGAGGTTGGTGACCCTGCCTGTGGCGGGGGGGTTGGAGCTTCATGATCCTTGAGTTCCCTTCCAACCCACCCATTCTATGATTTTCCTGAGGAGAGAGAAATGTCCGCTTCAGAGCAGCCATAACTCTGCCTTTTCCCTCTGCTTTTTCCAGGCACAGAACATGGCAGAGTGGCCAAGGCTGCTGACCTTGGCCCGCCAAGGAAAGTTGGACCTTCTGGAGGCTGCACTGAGGGATGGAGATGTCACCAACAGATGCTGTGGCCGCTCTGGGGACACACTGCTGCACGTGGCTGCTCGCCATGGCCACCTCCACCTTCTGGTCCTGCTGCTGGAGACAATGGGCATGGATGTGGAGGTGGCCAATGGGGACTACAAGAGGCCTCTCCACGAAGCAGCCTCCATGGGGCACAGGGAGTGTGTCTCCTACCTCCTGGCCAAGGGAGCCAGCGTGGATTGTCTGAAAAGAGCTGACTGGTAGGTGGGCTGTGTCCAAACCCTTCTGAGAGCAAAAGGCAGGGGAGATGGGGAAGGGTTTGGAGGGCAAAGTGTGTGACGAGCACCTGAGGACAATTCAACAAGACCAAGTGCCAAGTCCTGCACTTTGGCCCAGGCAATGCTCCAGGCTTGGGGCAGAGTGGCTGAAAGAATGTGTAGAGGAAATGGACTTGATGTTATTGGTCAACACTTGGCTGAACGTGAGCCAGCTGTGTGCCCAGGTAGCCAAGAAGGCCAATGGCATCCTGGCTTGTATCAGAAATAGCATTGCCAGCAGGAGCAGGGGAGTGATCATCCCCCTGTACTCAGCACAGGTGGACCCATACGTTGAGTGTGGTATTCAGTTTTGGGCCCCTTAACACAAGAAAGACTGAGGCCCTGGAGCATGGCCAGAAAAGGGTCAACGAAACTGTGAGGGATCTGGAGCACAAGTCTTATAGGGAGCAGCTGAGGGAGCTGGGATTGTTTAGTCTAGAGAAGAGGCAGCTCAGGGGTGACCTTATTACTGTGCAACTCCCTGAAGGGAGGTTGTGAGATAGAGGTCAGCTTCTTCTCCCATGGTACTAGCAATAGGATGAGATGGAATGGCCTCACGTTGTGTCAGGGGAGATTCGGGTTGGACATTAGGAAATAATTTTTCTCTAAAAGAGTGGTCAGGCACTGGAATGGGCTGCCCAGTGAGGTGGTGGAGTCTCTAAACCTGGAGGTGTTCAAGAAATGCTTAGATATTGTACTGAGGGATGTTGTTCAATGGGGAAATATTGGTGGTGGGTGGGTGGTAGGACTGGATGATCTTGGTGGTCTTTTTCAACCTTGGAGATTCTATGATTCTATGGTTTGTTCAACCCAAAGGGGACCTTGAGGGGAGAGCTCATGGCAGCCTGCAGCTTCATAGAATCATAGTATCATTAAGGTTGGAAAAGACTCTCAGTCATAGGGTTTGAATTTTGGGTGGTGCTCTGTGGAGCCAGAAGTTGGATCCACAGTGATCATAGAATCATAGAATGGCCTGGGTTGAAAAGGACCATAATGATCATCTGGTTTCAACCCCCGTGCTATGTGCAGGATTGCCAACCACCAGACCAGGCCAAGGGATCCTTATGGGTCCCTTCCAGTTTGGGATATTCTGTGATTCTACAAATCTGAGGGCAGGAGCCAGATTTAATTCCAGCTCTCTCACTGTTCTCTCCCCCTGTTTATCGTGAAGGCTGTAAGCACTTCATTAGCAGATCCAATTTAAAAGCTTTCATCTCCTTCAGTTTGTTTCACTCCTTTGTATGATAGGACTCAGTGACGGCAATTCCCTGTATCTCCTTCCTCTGAAACTGAAATAAGAAGCCAGAAACATTAAAAAACAAGAAAACTTTGCTCCTGTTTCCTTCCAGCAAACAGAGCCTTTTGGGAAAGATTTGCTACTGATAAAATACCAGCATCACGACCCAAGGAAGTGCTCGTTTCTTCAGGGCTTTTATTTTTTGCCTGCTTTGTGGGAAACGCATCATCAAATGGTGAGTGAATGAGCACTGAGGGTAGAAAACAAGGTCTGTTCCGCAAGCATGCAGCAGGCCTGGTTCAAAAAGAGTGCCATGTCCCTGTCAAACTCTGCTCTTGGGGAAGGAATTCCTTCTAGCATCTTGCAGAAGAAAGCAGAGATTCCCCCTAGCATGAATGAAAGGCGAGCAGTGCCTTTTTGAAGCTGCAGTAACACAAAAGCAAAGGCAGCTTCCCTAATTAGAGGCTGTGCCGGCACCAAGCTGACATCAGGGGGAGCAGAGGAAAGCAGAGATCTCAGAACTGTGTGCAAGCCTGGTTTTCTGTGATAGGTCCACAGCACCATGGCTTAAATACGGGGCACTGCATATATCCTGGCACATGTCCTAGCCCTTAAAGTCTCATCTGCATTGAAAATACATGCTTGTCTGAAGAGCTGTGTAGAAGTAGAGCCGCAGGGAGCAATGAGCTCCAGGCTCAGCTCTGCCCATGCCAGGCATTTATCTCATCTCTTCCTAAACATCTCCATCAATGAAGATTTTTCGCTCTCCTCTCAGCACTCTCTCCGTGTCCTTAGAACTGGAAGCATTTGTCCTCGTGTCAAAGCCAAATCTTTCACCGTGGTTTCGGTGCTTTGTCCAACAGGAAGAGTTTTTTTGTGCTGTTCTTCTGAATGGGGAAACGTATTTCTTTTTGTCCCTTAGCTGATATATGTCGGTTGGTGCTGGTGAGCTGTTCATCATTTCTGGGACAGCTCGAGATTTCCATCCAATCAGAGTTCCATCCATCCAGAGTTTGATGATAGGGTGAAGTCTTTGAATAAATAAAATGGAGAACGTGGCTCCCATTTGCAACAGTTAAACCTTTATTATTCCTAACGCCGTGTCCATTAGATAACGTAATTAAAGAAAACACATTGCTGCTGCTGAGATCAGTGAAGTGAGTCATCAACGTAGAGCCCAATGCTGGAGGTGAAGGTGCACTGCCTTGAGTAACCCATGCCTTGCCTTGAGGGTAAACCCTCAGCTGATACCCACCTCTGTGCTCCTCCAAGGTTGGCTATAGAGCCCACCACCTCTCTGGTCCTTGCAAGGGGGAATGGAGGAAGAGATGAGGAATTTCTCCCATTCAAAAAGGAGAAATTTGAGAGTGAACATTTCCAGGCAGGAGTTGGTGTTGTTAATCTGCAGTGTATGGGTTCTAGGTGTGAAAACATCCACACTGGTGGATGTGGAGTTGGAAGCAGGGCAACGTGGGCTGTTGTCTGTGTGCAGGTTGTGCCTGCTGACCTTGCTTGCCGGGAGCCCCACACAATCTGTGCCCTGAAACTATGGGATGGAGAAAATGCTGTTCTGCTTGTAGAAGTGTTCCTCCATACCAAAGGTTGTTCCCAGACACATGAAACAGGACAAAGCTCTTAAAAACTTCCCTCTGAAACAATTCCTTGGCATCAGAGGTTTTTCAGAGTGGCATTTGTTGGTGCATTCACACTAGGAGAAGTATTGTTGTCCATGGTTTGCTACCTACAACCACAGCTGACCCTCTGGATGACAGGGGTAGGACTGACCAGGATAGGAAACACTGCTTTTAATCATCTCTTTTCTTTCAGGACTCCCCTAATGATGGCTTGCACCAGGCAGAACCTGGAGGTGATCAAAGAGCTCGTGGAGCACGGAGCCAACCCGCTGCTGAAGAACAAGGATGGCTGGAACTGCTTCCACATTGCAAGTAGGGAGGGCCATCTCGAGGTTCTCCAGTACCTGCTGGCTGTGTCCCCGAGCAGCTGGGACACAGAGAGCACCATCAGGAGAACACCACTGCACACAGCAGGTCAGGAGAGTCCTGTCCCCAGTGCTAATGAGGTTGGAGGGTCCTCAGTTCCCATTGCACTGAATTTTGTCTGTGTGTTTTCCCAATTTGGTTCATAGTCTCATCAGTTTTTCTAAGGGATGCATCTCTCAAACCAATCCATCTTTGTCCAGGTGCTCAGTGGATTAAGTCTTTGTGGTAAATCTGAAGAGCAGTAGGGTTGGTAGGCGCAGCACCCAGTAGAACTGCATTGCAGGTTTTGTTAGTCTTGTGTTCCTCTTAAGAAGGTGGGGAGAAATACAGACTGCTTTCTGCATAGGTACTCTGTGCTGGGAGAGCAGTGGGGCTGTTAGAGTCTGCTGTGCCCAATTCCCTTTTTGAACCCTTTTCAGTGGTTTTAAAGGGAGATGTATGAGACTTATAAAGGGATTGACCTGGTCTGAAGGACCTCAGACATCATCTGTAGGTATAGTAGGGGGCAGAAAGACACAGTTATCTGAATGGCAACCCAGAGGCAGTTTGTGTTTGGTTTCTGGCTTTTAGACTTTCCTTCTATCATTGTTAAGAACTGGATGCCTAACTGATGAACGTCACATGGTCTACCTCAGTTAAGTCCTTTGTGTTTTACTAAGTTGGATGGCCTCAAAATCTGTTAATGCAGAATTGAGTTTGTCCTGCCACATCTCATTTTGCTTGCAGGGTAGCAGGTCTGCTTACCCACAAACATGTGCAAGGTCAGCCATACAGATAACACGTGTGTTTCCAGGGCTTAAATCCCATTAACTCTGCCCTCCAGAAATGCACTGGGATGATGAAGGGGGTCAGGGAAGGGAAAGGTGTGTGACAGCACATTGGAATGATGGTGTGGGGCAGCCTTGGGACTGCAGGATGGTGGCTCCCCTGAAACCGAAATGTGCTCTGTTCCTGAGTGGGGGTTTGGCTTTGTTTCATGGGGCTCATCTGTGCCACTTTGGGAGATCTGAGCACGGGGAACCACTGCTTAAAGCCACAGCTACCTAAATTCATTTCCTAAAGACTGTAATAGGGATTGACTCTCCGGAAAGACCCGAGGTATAGGGAGGGGACCTCTGCTGTGCTGTAATTAATCTGTTGGGTATGTCACCCTTTTGGCTGTCATTCTTATTACTTCTTCAGCCCTCAGCAGTCGCCTGTCCACCAAGCTGTGCTCATCAACAGTGACAGTCCCAGCCCACAGGCACTGACTGCTCCTTAGTCCTTGTGCTTGACCTGAGAGTGAAAAATAGCTGATGTGCTGTTTGATGTTTCATGCTGAGCGGTGAGGAGCAGCTTGCGTGAGTGAGAAATGGGTAATCCTTGCTTATCTGTGCGTTCTGCTCTCCCTGTGTAATCCCAAATCTTCTGTCCTTGTCCCTGCACCGGCAGACAGGGTTCACAGCCCCCTCTCAGCCTTTAGATAGATGTCCCAAATATGGGGATGGAGGAATGGGTATAATAAGATGGGTGAGGAATTTCCTGCAGAGCTCCTTGAGCTTGAAGTCTCTTTCCTGCCTCATAACACTTGAGATATGGGCTACAGGCAGCAGCATTGTGCTCTACCTCGAGTTAGCTCTACCCCACCATGTTTGACTTCCCCCATGGCAAAACCTTCAACACCTTTTGTGTCGATTTCCAGTCATTACACTGATATATCCACTTCCGACTGAGCCACGCTTTAGTGGAGCAGCAGCTGCTGCAGAAGCAGTGGGGCAGCAGGAAAGACTGGAGCTACTAAACCACTTTTGCCCTAAGCATCATTTTAACTCAGGACCACGCTAGAGGCTGCTGTTCATTGCATGCACTGGTGCCAGCATGCAGACACAGCTCCCAAGGCGAGGGCATGGACGAGGGGCCAGAGGCGATGCTGGAGCTGCCGGGGGAAATCATGTCAGATGAGCTGCCTTCTCCATGAGTTTACATCCTTGGGTGTGGATATGAGCTCGTTAACCCGTGACCAGGCCAGCTGCCTTCCTGGCACGATTATCCCTGGGTAGATGATGGGTAATATTCTCCCCTTGCAATTTTTTGTCTTGTAGGCTGATTCCTCAAGCATTGCTTCTTCATATATCCATAGCCTAAGGCAAGAGAGGTGGGGGAGGTGTAATTATAGAGGAAGTGGAGTGCTACAGCAGATCCAAGCACTGCAGCTTTCTTGTGTCTGTGTTGCTGTTCAAGGATATAATTGTGTTGCTTGGGTGGCTTTTTCTTTTTTCAGACAGCTTGGCTGTTTTTTTTAAAGCCTGTGCTTCAAAAATCCTTTTCACAGCGTGGTGCTGCCTGAATTTACATCAGTCCAGGTGAAGGGGTGCCGGATGGGAAGGGAGCAGGAAAACACAGCCAACATCAGGGAGGGTGGGAGCGCTCCCTGGGCTTTCAAAGAGCACCTATTGTGCAGCCACATCTGAAGGTTATTGCTGTTAACACACTCACTGGGGGCTGCTCTTCTACGGCGTGGATAAACAGCCTGATGTCGCAGCCCTGAGCTTGGCTTGATCATGTCTTCTTTATTTCATTTGTTTTGCCAGAATACAACCCCCCACCCCCCCAACACACACACAGAAAGCCTGATGAAGGCTGCCTGTGCATTGCTGTAATACAAAGCTTATTTAAAAAAGAAGAGGATATTTCAGTGTGTGATGTTCACATCCTCCCCCACAGCTGTTGTTTTCCCTCCGAGATGCTGCCTAGGCGAGGATGCTTCGTTAGGATGATGAGATGGGAGTGATGGTTGGTCTGAGTGGCTGAGGAAGGGTGGAAATGCCATCCAGCTCTCCATCCTCTCTTTGTGTTGGTTTTGCATCTCACAGATTTCACTTCAGGGATTAAGGAATACCGGCAGGAAAAGATCTTTGTGGCAGCTTAATTGTGTGTACGCTCTCACGCACGCAGTCTGCAGGTAGAAGCAAGCAGGGCTGATATGCATACTTCCCCCCTCTCACTATAGGATCAGGAGAAGAGGAGACTCGAGACCCGGAGGCAATGTTTTAATTACAAAACTAAAACCAGAAGCTTTGAATACGAGGCCTCTCGGCCCTCCTCCCTGCCTCATGAATAAGCCAAAAGGGTCCGAAACCTGATTATGTTTCACCGTAGGCAGACAAGCAGCATAGAAACGTAAATCACCCTTTGCTTCCTCTCTCTCTTGCAGCGATGCACGGCTGTTTGGATGCTGTGGAGCTGCTCCTGGAGCGGTAAGCAGGATTCCTCCCAGTGCTACATCTCTCTCTCCCCCGCCCTCCATCCAGCGCCAGCCACCAGCACACAAAGGGCATTTATTCCATCCGGGAAGCTCAGCAGCACAGCTGCTCTGCATGCGATCCCGAGGCCGTCTCCATTTCCTCCTGGCTTTTCACGGCTGGTGTTGGGCCTTGCAGACAAACAGCAGCTCCGGATGGGCTCAGATGGCCTCAGACCTCGCTGTGACATAAGCCCTGGTTATATAACTCGGCTCTTCCTCTGTGCTGATTCATTCCTGTTGCCTCCAGTGTGGCCATACGATAACGAGGGAAGAGTTTTCTGCCCAGCTTGGTCTTTGTGCATCTCCTCCAGGCTTTATTTCCAGTCTGCAGCTCCTGGGAGACTGCTGTGAAGTGGCTTTAAATCAGCCTATGCCCAGTCATCCCGATCCTGTTGCCTTCCTAAATAATGCAGCCTGCTGCCAGAGCTGGAGCGGCTTTCCCCAGGCATTGCAGCCACAGTGCCCTCATCCCAGCCTTGTTAATTCATGTTCATGCTTGGCCCAGCATAAATGTAGCCCTGTGATTTGAGCCGGGCTTTCAATTCTAATTCGCTCTTCTCTCATTTCAATGGAGCTTTAGCCTGATTGAGACCTGTGGGCACTGATTTTGTATGTGACTTTGTTGTGTGAAGCTAAGATTTCCTCCTCTACAAGGTCTGGGTGCACCTTAGTCCTTCCAGCATCATCTCTGGGGAGCAAGGGAAGTGAAAATGATCTGTAGAGCCTGAATGAGCTGCACCAGCTGTGTACCACATCTCTGACCCCAAAATCCCCAGCTAGCTTGCACCCCAGGCTGTACAGCACCAAGGCAGGCTTATGCATGGTCTGCAGGCAGGCTCTATATATCTTCTTATTTAACCACTGATGATCTGCTGCCCCACCAGTGCAAAGCAACTGAGATGGTGAGAATTTCACAGCTGCCACCAACTCAGTCCTGGCTTTTGTCTTCTTTCTCAGGTGCCACTACAAACCTGACAGCAGGGACAATTGTGGAGTCACACCCTTTATGGATGCTATCCAGAACGGGCATGTCAACGTTGCCCGACTGCTCCTGGAAAAGCACCAGGTAGGTGCCAAAAACTTCTCCTCCCTTGTCCAGTTACCTGAGCTAAAGCTGCCAGGACAGGTGATCGGTCTGTAACCAAATCGTAACAAAGCAATTCAGGCAAACTTTCCCATGGGAATGAATGAGATTTTGCCAGCAGGAGTGGGCTCATGTAGGAGATCTCACCCTGTGACTGGAAAATGTCCCCTGGCTGGTGAAGTGGGGTGGAGGGATGATGGCAGGGAAGGACAGGACTTGTGCACTGCTGCAGGGACAACAGTGTCAGAGCAAAAACCGACTCTTGGGAGTGCCAGGGCTCAGTATGAAGGCTTCTCTGGCCACACTTGAGGGTGGATAAACCAAAGGCACATTGCTGAAGCAGCAGCAGCTCAGCTCTGACCTCCCTCTCTTGTGACAGCTGCTGCTCCCATCTTTGTCTCCCAGTAATCTCCTGTTTCCTCCGGCATACAAGGCATAATGGGGATGTCATTAGAGCCAATTGTGCGTGGTAGGAACCAGACCACTGCATTATTTATTGACTGCTGAGTTAATGTGAGCTGGTTGGAGACCACCTAATGGCTGATTCTCATGGAGGTGGAGCTGTTCCTCTCTTCTCAGCCCTCCTGCCATTGCGTGGCCTTTCTTCTGCACCATTTCCAAGGCTTGGACTCTGTGCAACTTGCTGGCCTGGCAGAAAGCAAGCATGGCACAAACAGTGAACCTGCCTGTGCCACACTGAATTGGCGTGGTGGAATTGACCAGCTGAGCTCCCAACATGGCGTAGAATGGGCCAGAAGCACATAAAGAGAATGTGGGACCCCACTTCTCAAGGTCGTGACTGGTGGATTTAGCTATCTATGAGCTGCACACAGCAGGATAAGGTGACAGAGACAGTTTGGTGCTCTAAATATGTTCAGGTGCTCGTTAACTTCAGGAGATGTTTCTGCTCTTGTGTTTGCATATCTGGCCCTTACAGTATGAAATGTTTGCTTACGTTTTTTCAGTCTCACACTTCAGACAATGAGGATGGAATTGTTGATTCCATTTCCTCATTCGGATGCTCTGGCTTACAGCCACGAAACCAGCACTTGGAAATATTAATGACAGTATAAAATGGTAGTAAAACTTTCTAGGTCAGACCATGAGACTTGCAAGAGGCTGTATTATATCCTTTTAGACAAGTACGCTGTGTACTATCCCTATTACCCATCTTGGTTTTGTGTCTTTGTGGTTGCATTCAGAGACTCACAGAAGAGATTTCTTGCAGTCCTCCACCCATCTCTCTCCCTCGACCTACATCCAAATTCTTCTCCTCCACCACGGAGGCTGGAGATGGGTTGTTTGTTGCTGCTTTGAAGAGCTGATCTCTGTATGTGCTCCAAAGAGTGGGGGTTTGGTTCTTCTGTTTTGATACTACTTTTGCTTGTCGCTTAAGTTCAGCAAATGACAGTGCTACCAAACCTGGTGTCACTTGGTGTTGGTGGCATCTCCTGTGTTCGTTGTTGTCACTGTGCCTTTGGCAGGCGGATTCTGCTTGTCCTTCAAAGTTTGACCAGGCTGTTCATTGCTTTCCCTTTCCCCCCCCTTCCCTTTGTTACAGGCTTGTCCCACAGCTGTGGATGCTCTGGGTGCTCAGCCTCTGCATCGGGCAGCAGTCACAGCACAGGATGAAGCCATCCAATTCCTTGTCTCTGAGCTGGGTGTCGATGTCAATGGGAGAGCAACAGCTCTACAGCTGACAGCACTGCACTATGCAGCCAAGGTTTGTCCTTACCCTCTGTTTCCTCTGCAAAGCCTTTGCCAGGTGGTGCACTACCATCAGGCATCTAAAACGGGCTGGCTGGAGCAGAGGTGGTTGGCAGTAGGGCAGTTTCCTTTACCGCTCATCCGGTTGGTCGTGCTGTGGGTAAGACTTGACCCACATCCCTGGTGGGAGTTACTCTTCCAATCTATCACCTTTGGACCAAAATATAGTGCCTGGAGGGAGTCCGCTCTGCTGGTTAATGGGAGCTGTGAGTGTGAACAGTTTATGAGAGGTGATGGTTTTTTACCAGCATCATCTCTCACCTGACAGGATAGGATTGGTGAGACACTGCTCAGAGTTCTTTCTCCTCTTTCTTCAGTCCTGCTAGTTTGGATCCTGGTGGATCAGAAGCTGATTTCCATGCCAGCAGCTTGCTGAACAGAAAAAAGCCTCGTGCTCTGAGACACTGTCCCAGGAGATCAGATTCTGGCCTGTCTGTGTCCAGACATGGGAAAAGAGAGGTAGAAAGGTGGAGGGAGCTCCCAGTGCTTATCAGTGTCCTTCATACAACAGTTGTTTGGAATTCCAGTCGGAGTTGTTTGAGCTTTCTCCTCCTCTTCTTGTCTCATGCCTGTGAAGAGCGTAAGGCTGCTGGTCCTGCAACGCTCATTGTGCATGCAGAGCAGTCCCCAGAGCCTCCCTGTTGACCAGGATTCCCCTTGAGGGCCTGCTGTCTCACTTCTGCTTTGTGCTGCTGACTGCCTGCGCTCCAAAGGAAACATCCCTGCTCGGAGCCCAGCATGTCAAACCTCATGAGCTTTAACACACAGCACTCAGAGTCTTGTAGTGGGAATGAAGCAGCATCCCAGTGCCCCGTTCCTACAAAAGCATCAATGACACTTACTGAGAGTGCTGGCAACAGCATTCTCCTCCAGCAGGACCCAGCCGTGGCATTTGCTGGCTCCCACAAAGGAAGCTTTTCTCCCATGCTCTAAGAAACCATGTTGAAAGCCCTTTTGGTTGCCAAGGGTACGTTTAACAGCAAGGCTATTGGGGGAAATAATGTGCCTTGGAGAAGATCCCAGCTCTGTGTTGGTGAGTGGCTGATTGGGGAGCAATTGGATGGGCTTCTCATCCTTCCCGAGGCTCAGTGTCACTTTATATTTACAGCATCATTTGTTTGGCCAGTGGTGTTTTTTGTTGATGTTTTTTTTTTTCCCTTTATTACTTTGCATTTATAAATACATGAAAATCAAATTATGCTTTCAACTCAATTTGCTGCCAAGGCTGTGGCAGCGAAAGCAGTTCCTGGCTTTGCTGGCTTTGCCACTAAGAGGGCCTGTGCATACAGCAGGGAAATGGGAGCCCTGAGCAGGGGGGAATGTGATGCTACTGAGTCGTATGATAATGGGGGAAAGAGTGGGTGGTAGGGATAAAAATAAGGGCCTTCCACTCTCATGCCACATTACAAAGGCTAATTCATTGCATGGAGGAAGGAATTAGAAAATCAGACGTGTTATTTAGGAAGAGAGGATTTATTTCAGGCCAAGCTTGTGCAGCCAGGAGGGGTGTGAGGACTGCATTGCATTTCCCCCTGCAGCATTTACATTTGGCTGCTGGCAGAGGGAAGGTAGAGAACACCATGGGTCGTGCTGCTGTGTGAGTGTGGTGTTGTGCCTCTCCCAAGGCATTACAGATGCTGGAGTAATCCTTTAGGAAGTGCAGATGTCTGAAGGTACTGCAGATAGAGGCACAGCAGAGCACGTCAGCAGCAGGTTCTTCTCTCTGAGCTGAAATGCACCTCAAGAAGAGCAGCTGCAGATCTCCATAATACTTGCCGTAATTTTACAGCGTGGTACAACAGCAGTCCTATGGTGACGCTGCCCTTTTAACAAGCAGCCAGCTGTCCTTTATTAAAGGTAAGTCAGGGATCCTAGAGCTCTGTGGCCAGCTGAAGTTGAAAGCATTTTAATCGAGTTACTCGATGGGAGGAGAGGAAAAGGCAGGATCTGTTGACAAATCAGTGCACTAATTTGCTATTAAGGAACATCTTTAGGTTTTGTCACCCAGTCCTAAGTCAGAGGTCATTTGTGCATTAACTCCTTTGTTGCCACCAGCAAAACTGCTTTGGGAGACGCTCCTCCTCCTCCCAGCCTGTGGCTGCAACACCACCACCTGAGACATCTCTGCACTGTAGCATCACCTTAAGTCCCTGCAATGCTTTCAATTTGCAATTATGAGGGAAAAAAATTGCAGAGAGGTTGATGCTCCTGGGATGCCTCTTGCTTTCTTCTTTTGGCCTCTGGGTCAAAATTGCTGGCAAGGGCTTCGCGGGAAGGCTGAGCAAAGGCCAGGCTGAGAGTCCTGTAGCAGCAATGTGGCCACGTGTCTGGGTAGTCCCTGGCTAATGGAATGGATCTGCACAGCTACAAGCAGACAGCAGAGATTTCCAGCTGCTCTCAGATCCTCTGGATCTTGCAACAGCTCCTGGTGGTCCCAGATTTAACCGTGGCAGATTGACTTTGCATCTGTGCCTTGAGATTGCTTGTGGCCTTCTTTCTTTTCAGGCCTGTGTCGTTCCTTCTCAATGCAAAGGAACTGTGCTGGTTTTGCTGAACAAATAACCCACGTGCCTGTGCTCACCACTGCAGGAAGGACACACGTGCACCATCCAGACGCTGCTGTCCCTGGGTGCCAACATCCACGCAAAGGATGGGAAGGGCCGTTCTGGTAAGCATGCTGAGCTATGTGTTCACACGCCGTGTCGCACCAAGAGTGTGCTTTAGGAACAGGAGCCTGGCCTCTAAAGCAGCCTGTGCTGCATCTGCTCCTACAAGGGGATGCCAGGTGTATGGATGCAAATGGCTCTTGGAGCAGCACAGCATGTGAACCCTGTTCTTCTTAAAAAAATATTGGCAACTTTCATTTAGCAGCTCTCTTCCTGCTGGACTTTCTGATGTCTGGTGGTGTTTTGGAGCCTATGTTGGGGCTTTTCCCCTGCATGGAGACGCTCATTTGGCTTTCTTTTTACGCAGCTGCTTATTTTGCATGAAGCTTTCAGGAGCTCTGATACCCTTCATCGAACTTGGTTGAAATGAGGCAGCTCAAAACTCTTAGGGTGGGCAGACAAACATGATTGCACAATCTCTAAAGCCTTATCAAACTGCCTGGGAAGGGCTTATGAGCAAACGGTAACAGAGAGCTTGAAAGTAAACAGAGTTGCTATAGTAGTACCAGTGAGAGTATGAGGCATCTCTTGCATCAGCATCTCTCTCTCAAAAAAAAAAGTATATAGAAATGGTTTCAACCACTGCTAAAATTGGCAACTTCCCCAGCCTTCAGGTTTGCTTAATGACACGCTTCAGTGGTGAGATGAAACAGTCTTGCAACTCTCAGTCTCTCTCCCCCCACCCCCTCAAGTGAGTAAATTTGGGCTTTGCTGAGCTTGTCCAGCCCTGGGACCTTTGTGATGTCCTCCTCATACCCTGTTTTTCTTTGCTGCATTTGTGTCAGTGTATACTGGAGTGTTTCCCACCCTAAATCTGCTCCTGCAAAGTGTTCTACGTGAGTTATCTTGCTCCGCCCCTATGGACAACAACAGCAGGAGCTAATGACCCTCACCATCAAAGATACTTGCCCTATGCAGGTTTAGATCAGGAGAATAAGGCTGGCCCACCCTCTAACAGGGCTATAGGGCTGCCTAACTGTGCTGGAGCTGAGCTGGATCAGCCTGGAAGGCTCGTTGAGATAAGCAGGCTCTGTGAGATGTGCTGTTTCAGCCTCCTCCTGTGGGATGCTCTTTGCTGTCTGCGGTACAGGGCAGCCTTTCTGATTTACTCCTCAGCCCTGGAGTGAACTGGCAGGATGCCCCAGCCCATAAAGGACCCAGGTCACATCCAGCATCTTTTCAAGCCACTCTCTCATGCATTGCTATTAAATCCACCCCAAATGCAGAGCAATAAGACGCTCACAGCTAACATGAACCCATGGGCCTTCTGCTCTGCTGCACAGCCTTTCCCTCCTGACATAGGCGTCCTTTTCCCATGACTCAGAATGATCCAAGTTGGCTGAAGTCCTCCCAATCTGTTTGCAAACCTGTTTTGCTTTGGCTCAGCCAGCTTAGTACCACTTGATGGGTTGGGGAGACAGCCTGCAAGGAGGATATGGGGGTCATAGCGTTTCTACCAGCATGGCTGGGCTTGGAAAAAGAAGCACCCCATGCATTTGTGGGTTCAGTCATCCCACTGGGAAGGCTGTGGCAGCTGAGCCATCGCACAGCTGCTTGGTTGAGTATTGCAACTGCTAGAAGTTATCTTTCAGTGCATTCCCCCTGCTAACTCTGTTTCCTTCACTGAGGAATCCAACGTTTGCTTCTGAAGTGAGCTGAAGCTGAATCCAGCACTCGGTCTCAGTTCCTTTTTGACATCCTGTCTCTCCCACAGCCCTGCATGCAGCATGTGCTGGGCAGCACGCAGCTGCTGTACAGATCCTGCTCAGCACAGGGCTGCAGGACAGCGAGGACAGCACGGGCGCACTGGCACAGCAGCTCGCAAGGAAGCCAGATGTCATCCAGGTTTTCCAAAGAACAAATGTCAACTCATGAGGCCAGCTGGGAGAAAGAGAAACCCACTTCGCATCGGCGTGGTATGTTTCTAATTGCTTAATGAGTGTTTATATTAAGGTTGTAGGCAGTGGATTTTTTGCTCAGAGGCTCAGCAGAGGAATCAAACTTAGCACTTGGAAAGCGCACGGAGGGGAAAGCATGTTGTAAATACAGCTATGGCAATGAGAGAATGGATATGTTGGGTGTGGGCTGTTGTACTCCTGCTCTGACCCCATCCCTGTAAGTTCACGGGTGCTCTTCTTTCACTTCCAAATTTCAGGGCTGAGCCACCCCTCTTCCTGTGCAGCAGCAAATGCATCCTAACAGCTGCAGCTTCCCAAAGGAAAACCGTCAATGAAGGTGCCCCGTGGGCTGCTGCTCGATGATCTCTGGGAATCTCACAGAACGGCCTAGGTTGGAAGGGACCTCAAGGATCATGAAGCTCCAACCGCCCCATCACAGGCAGGGCCACCAACCTCCACATCTCATAGCAGACCAGGTTGCCCAGGGCCCCATCCAACCTGGCCTCGAACACCTCCAGAGATGGACGGGGCATCTACAAGCTCTCTGGGCAGCCCGTTCCAGCACCTCACCACTCTCCTGGTAAAGAACTTCCCCCTAACATCCAACCTAAATCTTCCCTCTTTCAACTTAAAACCGTTCCTCCTTGTCCTACTGTTACGTGCCCTTCCAAAGAGTTTACTCCCTTCCTGTTTATAGGCTCCCTTCAGGTTCTGGAAGGCTGCAATGAGGTCACCCCACAGCCTTCTCTTGTCCAGGCTGAACAAGCCCAGCTCCCTTAGCCTGTCCTCGTAGGGGAGGTACTCCAGTCCCCTGATTATCTTGGTGGCCCTCTCCAACAGCTTTCTGTCTTTCTTGTACTGGGGGCTCCATACCTGGACACAGTACTCCAGATGGGGCCTCACAAGAGCAGAGTAGAGAGGGACAATCCCCTCCCTGTCCCTGCTGGCCACCCCTCTCATGATGGAGCCCAGGATACCATTTGCTTTCCAAGCTGCAAAAGCACACTGTTGGCTCATGTTAAGTTTATCATCCACAAGTACCCCCAGGTCCTTCTCTGCAGAGCTGCTCTCAAGGACTGCTCCTTCCAGTCTGTAAAGATGCCTGGGGTTCCTCCGGCCCAAGTGCCAAACGCTGCACTTTGCTGTGTTGAACCTCATTAGGTTCACCCGGGCCCACCTTTCAAGTCTGTCAAGGTCCCTCTGAATGGCATCCCTTCCTTCCTCCGTGTCAACCGCACCACTCAGCTTGGTGTCATCAGCAGGGCTTGAATCCATTGGAGCCTGCCCAGCTCTCAGTACAGCCAGACATCCTGAAGGAGAAGAAACCCGCATCATTTTTACAGCCCTTAAAGTAGCTGCTCTCCACAAATCTGTTAAGTTGCTGTGTTTGAAAGCCCCTGAGAGAACACGGTGCAGCAAAACTGAGCTCTGAGTGCCTCTCTTCGTCAGGGCTAAGCTGCTGTGTGGATGAGTGCAGGGAGACTTCGAGCTGCATCAGCCTCATACGTGGCCCAAGCCTGATCCCAAAGCCTGCTGACATCAATAGAAAGACCTAAGCCTTGTGGGGATCAGAGTGAAAAAGAGGTATTAGTTATTCCAGATGTGCCAAGCGAGGCTTCCTCACCAGCAGTGAAAAAACTGCTCTTTGAAGTGCATGGGGCAGTGGCTTAATATTTAATGTAGCCAGTAAGTCTGGAATACACATAAAGGTAAGAGCTACTGGAGCTGTTCAGTTTCTTTGTATCTATATAGAGTAAGAACCTTGCATGGAAACCTACCACAGTGGAGAGGCCCTATAAGCAGGCTGGGTTTTGCTCTGCCCCAAGCCCTGGTGCTCACGTCATGGCTTGACGCTCAGCTCATGTTTTCCCAGGAGGATTTAAGATGATGCTGAACTCTGTTTGAACGAGCAAATCCCCACTCTGCATTCCCTGCAGCAGAATTTGCTTGCTGTGATGAGACTGAGGTGGATAACAGCACCGTGCTCCTCCGGGACCTCAGAAATTGGAGCACAAATTGGGGTGCTTTTAGGACCAGAGTGGACCCTCTGTTAGCAGTGGTTTTGAACCACACCTTCATTTCACAGATGGAGAAAGGAAGGAGATTCTCTGCCACCACGGGAAAAAGAAATGAGTGCTGGAAGGTTCTAACAGTGCAATGGAAGCTGTGCCAGCCCCTACCGAGTGCTTTTATATTCCTCTAAAGACCCTGAATGCTTCTATAGATCTACCCTTCATCAAGCAAATAGCAGTGCTGCAGCCTGCAACTGCTTCATTCCCATCTTCCGTGATCTTAGCAAGCCATGAAAGAGCTTCCTGAAGCACAGATGTGGGCACGAGTGCTGCACACAGACGTAGGCCTGTTGCACACCTGTACCCATTGCATGGTTGTCTGTGTGTCCATTGCACTGCTGCACACGTGCACATTGGGTGCCTGCATCTGTGCACTGCACTGATGCCCGTTGCCCATAGGCAGGCTTCTGTTGCACTGGTGCACATTACACATGCCCATAGGCGGGCGCTGTTGCACATATGCAAGCACCTATTGCACTGATGCATGCTTTCACTTTGCACCTGAGCAGGGACCCATTGCACCGATGCACATCGTGCACTTTGCACACTTGCGGGCACGGATGCATGCTGCACATACGCAGCACCCATTGGCGCACATAGCTGTTGCGTGGGCATGCAATCATGACCCTTGCACGGCCGTGCCACGCACCCGTGCAGTGCGTTGCGTTGCATTGCATTGCGTGCAGCCGTGCGCCAGCAGCACGCGCGTGCACGCGCCCCTCGCATCAAACCCCGCAGCGATGCGCGCGCCGCCCACGTGACTCCCTCCTCCCGCGCTGCGACGAGAGGGAGGGAAAGGGGGGAGGGAGGGAAGGGGTGCAGCGCGCATGCGCGCCGCGCCCCCACCACGGTGGCACGGCCGTCGTCGTCACGGCGCAGCGCCCGCCTCTTAGCGATGGCGCGGTCAGCCAATGGCACGGCGGAGCGGCGGTGAGTGACAGCCGGGAGGGGTGGGGCGGGGCGCGCGAGGCCACGCCCCTTTCCCCCTCCCTCAGCGCGCTCTCCTCACGGCGGCGGCTCCATTTTCTCCGCTCCCGCGGCCCCTCGGCGTCCGGTTCGCCTCAACCCTCGGCCGGCGGAGAGAGAGACCCGAGAGACACCTTTCCCTTTTTCCTTTCCTCCGCCGCCGCCATGAATGAGGAGTACGACGTGATCGTGCTGGGCACCGGCCTGACGGTGAGGAGGAACCGCCCCGCTCGGGCCTGGGCCCTGAGCCGCCGCCCTGACGGCCCCGCTCCCTCACAGCCCCCTCCCTCACACAGCCGCGCTCAGTTCTCCCTTCTCCCCCCCGTTATCGCCGTGGCCGCTTCGCCATTTCTTTCCTCAGGCTCCTGATGCCCACCTTCCCCCCCCTCCCCCTTCACACACATCCATTTCACCTCATTCTCTCCCCTATCCCCACTGCATATTGTGTTCTTCATCCTCACAGCCCACCCTATTAGAATCCCTGCATCCCTTCTCCTTCTCCTCTAAATTAACGGCCGTGGGTTGGGGTCTGCCCACTCCATCCCCGTA
>PPHD01012168.1:0-18230 GCA_002909625.1 Bambusicola thoracicus | reverse complement strand
TGAGGGGTCTGGAGCACAGGCCTTATGAAGAGCGACTGAAGGAGCTGGGATTGTTCCGTCTGGAGAAGAGGAGGCTCAGGGGAGGCCTTATTGCTCTCTATAACTACCTGAAGGGAGGTTGTAGTGAGCTGGGTGTCAGCCTCTTCTCCCGTGTGACTAGTGATAGAACTAGAGGGAATGGCTTCAAGCTGCACCAGGGAAGATTCAGGCTGGACGTTAGGAAATACTACTTCTCTGGAAGAGTGGTCAGGCATTGGAATGGGCTGCCCGGAGATGTGGTGGAGTCACCGAGCCTGGTGGTGTTCAAAGAGCGTTTGGATGTTGTGTTGAGGGACATGGTTTAGTGAGAACCATTGGTGAAGGACGAATGGTTGGACTGGATGATCCTGTGTGTCTTTTCCAACCTTAGTGATTCTATGATTCTTCTGGGGATAGCTCTTACATCGCTGGAGTGAGATTTCCATCTTCCTGCTGGCCAGCCTCATGCTATCAGTTCATATTTTTGCATTTGTTTTCTATTTTGCATATTGGCTTTTCTCCCACTGTTACCCAGGTTTGCTGCATGCAGTCCCTGTGTCAGGGAGAGCCACGTACACACAGGTAGCACCCTATCTGAAGAGTGATAAAGAGCAGGCCATCTTCATCTCAGGTTGCCATCCTGCAGCACTCCTCTCTCCTGATTGCTCAAGGTGCGTCTTCTGTGTTGCCCTGCAGCAAGGGCTGCATCACCATTGTGTCCCTGCCATCTCAGATGTTGATGTGCAGCTGAGAAATTTTTGGGTCCCATCCATGCTCAGTGCCACCTGCAGTGTGTGAGGCTGCGCCTCCTGGTCTATTGAGGTCTCTTCCAGCCTGGGCTGCTCTGGGCTGAGATTTGAAGTGGTTTGAACAGGAGGGGAGTATCCATTTTGCACCATTATATGTGCAATACTCACCCATAGAGGTCAGTATTTGCCTTTGAAAAGGAAGAGGATCGTGTGTCTGAAGTGCTAATACCTGTCACATAAGATACAGCTTGCCTTCCTATCTGCTTCTACTCTTTGCTCAGGGTTAATAATGTGCCGTGTCTTTCTAAGCTTGGGAGATATGGCTGAGAAGGCAAATTTTAGTACATTTTAAGTTTTACTATCTAGCATTTTAAAGTCTGAAAAATGGTATTTTAAAAAAAATCATAAAATATTTGCAGATCTATCTTAAACAGAATCATTTAGAGGGAGAACCTATCATATCTGTAGTTATGATGTTAAATTTATTTCATGCAGTCATCTGGCTGGAGATGTGGAATGTTTTCAGCAACATGCTTGTAGGGTGAAACTCTCACTTCATTGTGAGACCTGTGTACCATGGTTTGTCTGTGATATTAACAGTTGTGTCTACATGAATGTAATTACATGTGAATCTGATTATGGAGGATACTTTCAGAAATGAAGTCTGCAGAGTAGTGCTGGGTCAAGAAAGTATAAAAGTCACTCTGAAAAAGAATGAATTTTGTAGCTTTTGAAAGCAGTATTTTGTATCTTCTGAAATGTTATTAAAATGAACCATAGTCAGTGTTAACCTAGCATGTTAAAAATGATTAGTTTTGGTTTGTTTCTTTATGCTTTCACGTGGTAAATGAGGTAAGAATGGCATAGGTTGCCCCACATTTACATATTTTCTCAAGTATGTCAAACTGCCCGCAGGCTGTGCATGTTGAAGTTTGTAATCATCTAAGTTCTTTTTAAAGAAAAATGGAAAATGTGTTTGCTGACTGGATAAAAATCTTCCCATACCATAAATGGACACTTTGTTAACCAAGATAAGAATTCCTTTGCTTTGTCAGGTGTAACAGCTGGAAATCATTTTGAGCAGTATGGTTGGCTGAAAAACAGTCTGAATTCCAGTCTCTCGAGCAAAGAAACCACTGCTGATTTTCACCATGTTCTTTAATTGGCTCAATTGTTTGCTGAAGAGTAACTATTTTTCTACAAAATCAAAGCAACCACCATAACTGGATATTATGTAGTATTCATTTTATTGTGAAGTTTATATGAATGCTGCTTATTAGTAAAAAGTTTGCAGAGATATGGTTCAGTCATTGCTTTTGAAAATGTATTAATGGGAATCTTCAGCTGAAGTACTTATGCCCCTGCTCTGATATTCTTTCTTCCTCCATAAATAGTGTTTTAATCTCCTATATGTTTTGGGTGTGAAGTGAGAGGCTCTGATATGTTGAAATACCCTGCTTGCATCTGAGTGTATCCTAGCTGTCTGTTTGTTGTAAATTAAGTGTTTAGGATGGTAGTGCACAATTTTCTGAATTTACATGTAAGCAAAAGAAAATTACTGTGTTTCAGATCTTCCTTCAGACCTGTAACCAGAAGGGAGCACTCTTACTTAAGGCATAGAAATGTTCTCCTCAGCCATTAGTTTCTGCTGTTTACCTAGAACAATAGGTAAAGGGTGAGCATGGAATTTTTCAGTTGTGCACCTACAAACTGTGTATAGATTTGTTGCCAGGTACTGAGAGATCTCTGTTTCTCACAGTCACTCATAGTTGTAGCCATTGCTTGCAGAAATTGAATGAATGGCAATTCTGATTGAGATGGAGTTCTGCTACTGAATTCATGTAGGGAACTGGCATGTACAGATTTCCAAAACAGTGATGTATGTCTCTTTTATTGCTTTTATTTTTTATTACTTTTATTTTTCTTTTCAACATGAGTTGTGTGGTATTGTATAGAACATCGCCAATTTGGGAGTGCCACTATTTGCCATAAACCAGGTAAGAAGGATTCTAAAAAGGCAGGGATCTCCTACAAAAAGTCCAGCAGAGGGCCACAAAGACAAGTTAGGGATGTGGAACATCTCCCATATGAGGAAAGACTCAGAGACCTGGGACACTTCAGCCTGGAGAAGAGGAGGCTGAGAGGGAATCTCGTCACTATTTATAGATATCTAAAGGGTGGGAGTCAAGTGGATGGGGCCAGGCTCTTTTCAGTGTCTTGCAGCTGCAGAACAAGAGGTAATAGCCAGAAACTGGAGCACAGGAAGTTCCATGTTAACATGAGGAAGAGTTGCTCCACTGTCAGAGTGACAGAGCACTTGAACAGGCTGCCCAGAGAGCTTGTGGAGTCAAGTCAGTTGTGGATATTCAAGACCTGCCTGTCCACTTTCCTGTGCAACCTACTGTAAGGAACCTGCTTTAGTAGGGGGATGGAACTCGCTCTCCAGAGGTCCCTTCCAACCCCTACAGTTCTGTGATTCTGTGATTACAGAAATCTGTTGTGAAAACTTGTAACAGATTTAAAATATTTTGATGGAGAAGAAGGTTAGAGCAAAACCAAATCGAGTAAGCTGACCTGTGAGTCACTCTGTTGTTCAGTAGCTCTCAGCAGCCACATGCAGGCAATTTGTGAGGGCTTGTGTTCCTTCCCAAGGATTAATCAATGCTTCATACACAGTTTAGCCAAGATTTCAAAAGCAAAGAGGAACTGTGTATTCCCCTAAGAAAGTGCAAGCAATACCGGTAACCTCATGTACCTGTTGGTTGAATGGGTAGACAATTGTAAAGATGACTGCTAGGTGCAGGTAGTACATGGGTGCTTGAAGATGGAATGCTGTATGAGAACTGCTCTGAAAGTAGTGCCTCCCATGTTATTATGTTGCCCCATGATGTCATGGAAGTGCATATGAAGCAAAGGTTTGGAACTGAGCTCCATGCAGAAAAAATGGCATTCATTCACATTACTGACACTTGTGAATATTTAATGGAGGCCAGACAGTGACTGTGAGCACAGTGTGAGGTGATGGTGAGTTTCAGCATGGTGACAGCGACAGTGGGTCACTTCTGCTGGTGCAGATCTTAATGAGTATGACATAGTGGTTCATGTCCACTGCTGGAGAAAATGTACAGTGGCGACTATGTTGAAAAAGAGTGTTTTGCAGCTGAGAATTTGCTCTATCGAATAATGCTCTTGTTCTCTTTGGATCTGTCGTAGTTTCCATGGAAATAAATAGGAGGCATTACTTTCAGAGCAACCCACATTGTTCCTGGTCAGAAGAGGCTGCACTAAAACGTTGCTGTCCTGCTGCTGTGCTGCTGGCTCACTTTGGGTTGGTTGATGTCTCCAGGAATGAGGGTGTTTGGGTCTTACATTAGAGTGGCAGTGTCTGCATGGTCCGTCCTCCTCTGAGGCCGCTCCTCCTTGAGGCCCCACAAGAGGTATTTCAGACCTCTCTTTTGTTTGCCTGTCTTGACGAAAATCCAAACAAACCATTTCTAGCAGTGAGGGGAGTGCGCTGCTGCTCATTTCTTTAAGCTCTGTCTCAGATTTTTCTCTAATGACTAGTTACTCTTTCCAAGTTTATTTAAAACATGAAGGTTGTGGGTATCAGGGAAGCCCAGCTCAGATCCTTTCTGGCCAACTAATAGCAAGTGATAACTTTGTCTTTTTGCATTGTATCAAGGGCATCTTTTTGGCAGATCTGTGGGGAATACCCCACAGGAATGTCCTACTGCTCGTGCTTGCTCTCTGCATGCAAGGCTCAGGTGGAGGTTTGTGTGTAAGGGTTACAGTTGGAATGTGGAGAGAGTAAATTATCATAAAATTAGGGGAAAAGGGTTGCGGGAGAACTAGGAATGTCTGGGGCAGACGTACAAAGGGGGTGGGCAGTTATTCATAGGTCCTAATATAATAATGCACGTCATCATGTGATTCAGATCTAAGTCTGACTGATGAATTTAGACCAAAATGAGGAAATAAACTGGCAATGCAAACAGGTATTTAATCAGTATATAATCTCAGAAACATGTTTGGAAGGAACACTTCACTGGTCATTAGGTCTGTTCCCCTGCGTCATATGGAAGAGTTCAGTTATTCTAAGCCACTCCTCCTTGGATAGATGTCAGAGAGCTGCTATGTCCAAAGTTATGTCCATTTCTGGACAGTTTGCTGCACTATCCTTATCACAGAAACAAAAGCACTGACATGTAATGTTGTTATACTCTGCAAAATGGCAATAAAAATAATTTGGGTTTCATATTTACTGCTTCCCCGTAATTTCTGCCTAAGTATTCTAAGTGGATATGTAATCTTGTAATTTTGTTTTCTGAACAGGAGTCCTGGAAAATGTTCTCTGGCAGTTGAAATTCTGGCTAGTTTGTGCTTTTTCTGTTTTAGCTTTTTACTAAAACTGGTTTATATATATGTGTCTGGCTTCTATATATGTGTATTTTATATTGTCTCATATGTCTATATGCACTTATATGTTCCCATTCCACACCTGTTTAGACATGGAAGATTGTGAGTTTTAAAGTGATTCTGCTTCCTTGGACAAACTGAGTAATTACAGTAAAAGTTTAATGAGTTGAAATTACTTTTCCAGTTAACATTTGCCCTTTTAGCTAGCACAGAGAATTCTTCAAACAGTCCAGGCCTTATTCATGTGTGTTCCTGGATGAAATTTAGCAAAGGAACTTGGGGCTTTATGTCTTTGTGCACGTTTTCCTTGAGGTATTTTGAGATTTAAATTTCAGTGCTTGTTACTGAATCAACAAATCTGATTCCTCTTCCAGTGAGAGAGTGTAACTTCCTGTTGGGAAGGCCCAAGACAGGCTTATGCTAGCAAACTTCTGGCCACCAGGAATGTAGAAAAGCATCACCTGTGCCCAGATTGTGATGTGCATATACCTTTCTTTCTGTGGAAAGAAATAGAAAAAAAAAAACCCCACACACAGCATTCCAACCAAGCATGTTCCACAATCTGCCATGAGCACCACTCACAATTACCATGATCAAATTATTCATTTTCCTTAGTTTGAATAACCATCTCTGTCTTTTGGATGTTGTTTTACATTTGTTTTATCAGATACTAGCTTTTTTTTTCCTGTTTGCTTGGGTTCTCTGCTTATGCATTATGAAATTAGTACAGATTGAATGAATGTAAAGGAAGGCAGTGGACATAAATTATGCTTTCCAACTGATGTTTTTCATTATCCTCTCAAGATAATATAGATCCATTCTTGTACCAGAGAAGGGAGCTCTTGTCATCTAGTAAGTCTTGGTCTAAGTGTAGACCTGGAGATGGAGGAGCAGCCTAGGCTACCAGCCTTTGCATCTCTGTTCATTTTTGAGGACTCACTGTGATCGCAGCTCTTGAGTTCTGTATCTGGCCTCCCTGCTTGTCTGGGTTTAGCACCTTATCAGCCCTCTACTACAAGTCTAGGCAGCTGAACCTAGTCATTTGCAATGTCTGCTGCTGTTGCTACAGACTTGTTCTCATGTTCTAGTTACTGTGTTGTGGTTCTGCTCTTTTTCTTGGTGAAAACTTCTTACTTACTTTCTAAGGGTTATTATTTATTCATTAGTATCCACTATAGTGCACATTTTAGTTAGGAGATGAAAATTTTGAGAATTTATTCTTGAAATGGTGGAATACAAGATTGTTTCAATTAGGATGAGCAACTGACACACCAGTCAGATGTGTTGGATGCTATCTTGTTTAGAGATGTTGCTTTTAATCTTAAAAAAAAAAAAAAAAAAAAAAAAAGGAGATGAGATTCAGAATTACTTTTTCCTTTGGGAATTCAAAATTCTTGGTACAAGGTATAGTGATTTGATCAAAGTTTTGGTGTTAGCTCTTGATTATCTAAGTAGTTTCAACATGTTCTTTGGCTTTGCTCCTATGCAGTGAAAGTAATGGGCTAATTGCCTTACCTGACTGACAGGTATGTCAGATTTGCAAAGTTGAAGTGGCTATAAATAGACCCCTGGCCTTTTCCTGTTTCTTTGGATATTTGCTACCTTATTTAACCTTTTGAAGAATTCCTTTGTTAAAACCACCTATCAGTGTCCGAGGAGGATTCTTGTCTAGTCTGACATAGTGTTGATGGCATTTAGCCCAACAGCATTATAATCTGTCAGATTCCAAACTCCAAGGGAAAGAGAGAGCTTTCCCTTGTCCTGGGGCTTTCACCTTTTCTATTATTTTAACTAACACATTTCTTGTTGGCTCTGATTCTTGCCTACTTCAAGTGATGTTAACATGCCTGTGCTGAAGGCTCTTCTCTTTTTTCCCAGAAACCTCTCAGGGCTTTGTAATTATATTCCAGTACTGTAGCCTAGTCAAGATTATGTCTTGCAATACTGCATGAGCCCAAAGGCCAGCCACCTTAAGTGTGTGTATACCTATGGGGGATTGTCTTGCATCCTTTTAGGGAAACCTGCATCCTTAGCTCAGTTTTCTTCTCTGAAATGCCTATATATCAACACACACAACATGGGAAATAAACAGGAAGAGTTAGAGGTATGTGTGCAGTTGCAGGGCCGTGATTTCACTGCAATCATGGAGACATGGTGGGAAGGCTCGAATACTGTCATGGATGGCTAAGTGCGTTTTAGGACAAACAGATCAGCAAGGCAGGGCAGTGAAGTTTTTCTTTATGTGAGAGAACAACTTGAATGTGTGGATCTTTGTCGAGAGAGAAATAATGAAAAAGCGGAGAGCTCATGGGTGAGAATTAAGGGGCATGCAAATTTTGATGACACCACTGTGAGTGTTTTTTACAGGCCATCTGATCAGGAGGAGGAAATTGATTAGGTCTTCCACAGATAGCTGAAAGTAGCATCACAACTGTGGGCACTGGTTCTCATGGAGAACTTCAACCACCCTGATATTTGCTGGAAAAGCACCACCGCCAGGCACACACAGTCCGGAAGATTACTGTCTGATGCAGGTGGTGGAGGAGCTGAGGAGGAGAGATGCACTTCTGAAACTTGTTCTTACAAACAAGGAAAAATTGGTAAGAAATGTGAAGTCTGTGGGCAGCCTTGGATGCAACGACCCTGAGATAGTGAAGTTTGGGATCTTACATGAAAGAAACAGGGCAGTAAGTAGGTTTTGCAGCCCTGGACTTCAGGAGAGCCAGCAACCTACTTGGAGGTATTCCCATGTTTAAGAGCACTGGAAAGTATGGGGGCCCAAGAGAGTTGGTTGACGTTCAAGCACCACTTCTAAGCTCAAGATTGGTGGATCCCTAAGAGTAAGAAATCAAGCAAAAGTGACAGGAGACCTGTGTGGATGAGCAAGGAGCTCATGGAAAAACTCAAATGAAGGAGCAAATCTATGGAATGTGGAAAAAGGACCTAACCACTTGAGGGAAATACAGGAGTGTTGTCTTCTTTAAGTGTATCAGTAGTAAAAAGAAGACTATTGAAATTGCGGGTCCACTGCTAAATGATGTGAATCCCCTGGTAACAGAGGATACTGAGAAGGCAAAATTACTGAATGCCTTCTTTGCTTCAATCTTTACTGCTAGGACTTCCCCATGAGAACCCCAGACCCTGGAGATTCTCAGGAGAGAGTCTGGGGAAAGGAAGACTTCCATTTGGTTGAGGAGGATCTGATCAGAGATTGTATAGACATATTCAACACACAGAAATCCATGGACGCTGGCAGAAGTGATTGCCAAGCCGTTCTCTATTGTCTTCAAGATGGGAGAAGTGTCTAACAATTGGAGGGTAGACAGTGTACTCCAGCCTTCAAGAAGGGCAAAGTAGGATGAAGGAGAAATGAAGGCTTAAGGTGAAATGAATATATCTTGTTCTTTCCAAATGCAATGAATAATCACAGTTTTATAAGCAATTGAAAATGGACTAAATGCTTTAAAAAGACCTCAACTTCCTTCTCTGTTCTCTTTCCATCTTGTTGGCAGGTACAGAGAGAGATGCTGCAAGAGAACACACACTGCTTGTAATAAACTCCAGCAGCTCAGGGGTCAGATATAGCTGGTTTGAATTGTAGCAGGATGCTGTGAGATATGTTATGTGATTGAATAGGCACATCTGGCCTCAGCCATGGGGACCGCAAAGATGGCTTAATGCTTCTTTGGAGTTATCCCTCTCCAAGTTAAATGTATCCCACAGCTGTTTATGAAGATTGCCATTATTATCCTTTCCTGTATTTTTTCTGTGTTTATAATTTTATAAAGTGAAATAATTTGGATGGGATTTTTTTGGAAGGAGGCTTTCTCTCATTTTTGGTGACCTTCCCTAACCTCACCAGTGTGATTTGAGAATCTTTTCCCAAATGGCTAAATAAAACTCATTTCCATCTTCCAGTAGTTTAAGTCCAGCCCTGTATTTTGGCTTCTCTCTGCTGCAGCAAGAAAACAAGTAGATGAAGGCAGCGGAATTGGCTGTCTCCTGTTTCAAGGTATTTGCTGTATACACTTGCATATTTCAATAGGTTGTTCCAATATAAATATTTTAAGAAGGATAGGAAACCCCAAACTAAGTGGACAGCAGTTTCCAGAGCTGCTTCACAGAATGCTTGTGGCAGGAAAGCTCTTGAGTGTGAAGGAGTAGAGTACAGCATGTTATCAAAAGATAAAAGATAACTGCTAGGCAAAACTGTGAAATGCTCCAGCACTTGTGTCTCCTGTGCTGATATCCAGACTGAAGAAAAACAGGCTTGGTGTCAGGCTGTGGGGGGCTGCTGCAGGAGGGGTGGGAGGGAACATACTAAACCGCAGCTCTTCCTCCCTGCTCCTCAAAATGTCAAATGCAACTATTTCTCTTTGCTGTTCTGCATCACATGCATGATACTGTGCGAGAATGTGAGCAGCCAGAGCACATCAGCACCCAGTCACGTCTGCGTGGCCCGTCTGCCTTGCGGCGATGCATCATGCTGTGGTCAGTACTGACATGGCAATGAGCAGAGGATGGCCATGTCTGTGGGACCTTCCTCCTCCTTGGGCTGTTCATTTAAGGGGATTAAAGTTGCCTGAACTCACCAGATAAAATTAGAAACTCTTAGTCCTATTATTCTTGTATGTGAATTTTGGATCTGTTATTGCCAATTACCAATGAAAGAGAACTTTATGCTTATAGCCAGTGAGAACTTCAGGAATGAAACTTTCTGCTTTGTTTGCTTGTGAAGCATCACCACAGTGGTTTGGGAATCCAGTGCAAAGAAAAATAGCAATTTCTGGTTTTGTTTGTCATCTTACCAATCTGGTATGAACACATTCTCTGAAAGAAAAGAAGCACTCATGCTCTGAAAACATCTTTTGCATTTTTCTTTTGGCCAAGAATAGTTACTTTAATCTCTTAAATTGCTGAATACATATAAAGTTGAAAATCTTCAGAAGATAAAACGCAGTCCATACTAGGTGCAAATCCAGTTTTGCATGCCAGACTGATTCCTGAAGAAAATCATATAAAAAAAATATAGTTTTTAAGAATGTGGAAACTTAAGTCTCTTTTCTCTTCCCCTCCTTCTAGGCTAACTTACAACTTCTGAAATTGAAACTTTTTTTTTTTTTTTTTTTTACTGTAAAAAACCTGTTCAAATCAGTATTTGCAACATTAGTACATTTATGTACTGTGTGGACTTCACAGAACCTTTTTCTGTAGTGATTGGCAGAAGAGAGATGTGGTTCAGAAGAAAATCAAAATGTGGGAAAAAAAAACAAACCTTTTTTGAGTCAAAATAACACATTTTCTGCTTTTTGTTGAAAGATTAAAGAAAGAAGTTCTTTTGGTTTACCTTAGCGCCACACTAAAATGTCTCATTTAATATTTAAATTAATGATGTTTTTGGATAATGTTTTAATTTTTAATTTGAAGTTTATTGTAAAGATTTTATTATGTTTGAAGTGAAACTTCTCAGTTACAGATCTCCAAATTCTGTTGAAGTTTCTTCATTCTTTCACCCTTGAAGTGAAATTAATTGACAGTCAAAATCAAAATTCTGGGCTTTTTTTTTAATCTTCTTCTCACCCCAAAGTTATTCTATATTTTGTTGCTTGGAGGGAAGCTGAGGAGGGTGTAAGTCATGCTACTATGCATAGAGTCTATTAATGCTTTTTGGGGGGCCCATCCTTGTTCTATATTGGCTTTCTTTTCATTAGGTCTGACATTTGAGGACTGACCTTCGAGAAGTGCTGGAAAGCACAAGGGAGCTGAGTAGGTTTGTGCTGCATATCCAGAAGGCAGATCTCTGGCGTGATGGCTGAACTACAGGTGCTGCACCTGCCTGTACTGTGTGAACCTGCATTACAGGTCAAACTCAGCCCCAGATAGGTGAGATCAGTGACATTATGCCGATTTATAGGAGATATGATTATGTTCCATAGACTGAGGCACACTCTCTCATAAGTAAAGTAATTCCTTCTGATTGTCAGACCATGCTGCCACCAGTTCTCAACATGTGTATGCAGAGCTAGTGGTTGATGCAGTTACCTCGGGTGTTTTGGCAAGATGGATGTTTGCAAGCAACATCTGCCAACTGTTGTTTTATTGCTCTATGTAGTAAAGATGTGATCTGTATTTCCACCTTGCTATTGGAAGCAATTGACCAAGTTGCACAAGTAGTCAGTTTAAAATATGTAGGGCCAAAGCTGTATAAGCAAACCATGATCAGAATGCCTGCTTCTTCATGGTGATGCAATTCTCTAAACTCTCTTTCCCTACTATCATATATTTGGTATCAGTAGGGAAAATGATAAATCATTTTACTTCAGAAATAGGTGCCATTAGTTAGCTGCCATGCCTACCTGCAGCTTACTTCCCTACTTCCCTGCATCTTGCTGGCCAACATGAAGTTTCTACATACTGATAAGACAGCATACACCTGTAGTCAAGTTCCAGGCTTGAAATGAAAGATTTTAGATGCCAAATGCAAAATCTCTAGACCATGTGTGTTTAACATCATCATGCTTAACATCACTGGGAGACGAAGGGACACGGCCAGCTTCTTTTCAGTAGTCTTTGGGGACAGGACAAGGGGAAATGATCATAAACTGGAGCACACGAAGTTCCGCACCCATATGTGAAAGAACTTCTTCACAGTGAGGGTGATGGAGCACTGGAACAGGCTGCCCAGGAAGGCTGTGGATTCTCCTCCTCTGAAAATATTCAAGACTTGCCTGGATGCCAAGCTGTGCAGCCTGCTGTAGGAGGCCTGCTTTGCAGTAGGATGGACTTAATGATCTCTTGAGGCCCCTTCCAAGCCCTTCAATTCTGTGATTCTTTCACTAAAATGTTACCTAATGTTCAGGAAAGGATTCCTACTGCCAGAAGACAATTTCTTCAACTATTCCTTCAAACTTTGCATTCATATTTTCCTACTGGACTCATCATGATGGTGTCAAAGCACTTCGTCAGTGATACAGCTTTGAAATCCAGTGGATGTGTCACATATTTGCTGTTGCATATACTAGCCTGGGTTTCTTCTCCTTGCTAACATGGCGTGGATGCATGTAGCCACTTAACAGTGAAAACATGAATCACAGCCTATTGTAGTATTATTTTTTTACTCATTGTTTTTTTTCCAGCTTTCTGATTCATTCAAATGGAAGAAAATTCTATGGCAAAATTCAAGGTGTCAAAATATCCCTCCCAAGAACTCAATGCTTGATTGTCTTGGCTGCTGTAATTTCCTTCCTGGAAACCATGATGGTGGACCAAACACTGATGACATATTTTCAGAAAAAATAATTTATTTGACTTGTTGGAATTAGTAAGTTGATATATAAAGGATCTCCAAGTTTTCAGAAGAGTCCCGAGTGAGCAAGCCAGATGGTGACCAGTAATAGGATTTAAATAGAATAGCCTTGAACTTGTTCATTTCACAGGAACAGTATATCCAGAAATGGAAGAGGACATAACTAGCGTGTGGACTTCAGTGTAGTGGTAATCAAGAAAATAGATTGAGTTAATGCAATCATTAGTGTTTAAGTACAGATTACTCATTCCAACTTGTTGGCCTCATTGCAGCATAGTAGATAAAATTTAGTTCAAGTAAATGTGTTACTGTAGGTCATTTTGCCTTACAAATGACTTGGCAGGTGAGGTTGCAGAAAATGGCTTAAATATATGATAGCATAAAGGTAACTGAAGAAGAGGCAGGAATTTTTTTCTGCTATAAAGTATTTGATGGAACTAAATTTAATTCTTGTGTCCCTTAATATTTTCATCTTCAGACTTCTCACTGTATCGTTCTCTGTTTCACAGATCCAAGTCCTTGTCTTGTTAGTCCAGCAGCACTGTAAGCAGGGAACCTCCAGTGTTTTCCAGTTGGGTTCTCTGCAGCATGATCAGTTTCTGGCTTTTGCAGTGCAGACCTTAATGGCTAGAAAAGGACCCTTGGGTCGTCCAGCTCTGACTTTTTTGCTTTACCTTTAAACTTGGATAGATTAGCTAGTCCTTAATGCAATTGAGTTTAAATTATTTATTCCTTTAGATTTCAGACCTCTTTGTTTTGTTTTGAAATGAACAAAATGGTAGTACTTCATTGCTACTGGGGTGCTTGCGCCTGCTTTAGAAATCATAGCACAGATGTAACCATAACACACCTTTAGCTTACACCTTTGGTGCTGAGGCTGAAAGAGACCCAAACTACAGAAACCGTCAATTTATTCATCTGTGTTCTTGGAAACTACAGCAGTTCTGTAAATCTCCCTCTTGAATACTTAAATCTCGTATTGAGGATGCATCACACTTGCAGCAAAGGTTATAGAAAGCAAGGCAATGCACTGACGTCATAAAAAAAAACATTTCTGGCTGCAGTGAAAGTACAATTCTTTTTCTCCCCTTGACATACTAGCTCTAGACAAGTACTTCATTGTTGTGTGTCCCATTACGATGGGCTCTTGTGTTGCTTATGGTCACTGCTGCACCTCAAAGACTTGTTTTCGTTCCCCACTGCCTGAATGAAGTGTGCAATGCAAGCAGTTATCAGTGCACGGGGAACATGCAAATGTCTTGTAAGGGTATTGCTACCTCTCCCAGTATGCAAGCGTAAGAGAACTGGATAAAAAGATGGTATCTTCAGGGGTCTTGTGTATATTAAAAAGCTCTACATCAGCTTTCCAGATCAGATGGTTCCCCATCAGGGTAAGCTGGTAAGCTTGGTAAGCTTGCTGTGTAGCATATCTGAGCTGAGCAGCCCATGCTTGGAAGTCCCTGAGCCACAGCCTTGGTAGAACAAATGGGTTCTATGCACACAGGAAAACTGGCTTTAATCACCCTTAGTCTCCCAGAGAATGTCTCAGATTTTCCTAGAAGCTCCTGCTTTCTGAAATGTCAACTAGAGGGCTGTTTCCTATTATGAAAATAGGATTAAGATAAATGTCTTACTCCTAATAATTTCAATCTGTATCAGGTTATGTTTCTTGAAGTCCCTCTGATCTCTGCTGAACTTCTCACAGGAGCTCTAGTTTAATGGCCTTCTTGCTGGCCTTAAGATTGATTCTGAGTATAACTTTCGGACAGTCTTACAGATTTAATTTTTCTTAAAATTCTAACTAAAGTCTTAACGCAGCTTTGTTATCAGCAGCAGTTGAGTTTCCTAAGTGTCTGAATAGAAGTCCTAAATTATACCCATAAAAATGAAAACTGCTGTTACAACTAGCCTTTTTCAGTTGAATAGTAACTGAGAAATAATCCAATATTATAGGAATTCGAACTAATTGCTGCATATGTTTATTTCATTTCGAGCAATCAGTCCCATTTTAATCCTCGCTTAAAAGCAGAAAGTGCCCTGCCAAACCACAGTCTGGTGGGTTTTATAGTTTTTCTTAGTCTGGGATCAAATTGTGCTATTATTGCAGCTATTTGGATGTGAAACTCAAATTGGAAAAATTGGAATAGGAGAGTATGGGAAAAACCAGGAATAAAGCCGTATGAAAAACTCATATTCATCTCTCTGACAAGGATAGAAGGATTTATACTCTAATCCCTTTCCTACAATATAGCAAATCCCCTTTTAGTAAGGCTGAATGACTCCAATCATATTTTTCAGTGAGGAAAAGTGGCAGTTTATTTAACACAATTCTAGTTGTAAAGCTGTTCCCCCTAATATTTATTTTAAAAGCTACAGATATTTAACACCTTATTGACAAAATGTTTTCTTCCCTTTAAGCATCAAAGAGAACCACTGTCTGCAGCGAGCCCTGTTCTTGCTGCTGCTATTAGTGAGGGAGGGATGCTGCCTATTGGTGCTTGTCTCCTGCAAGGTACACCTGTATCTGGTGGGATCCCTGTGCAGAGCCGTGTGCTGCAAGGATTTGGCGACCTGTAGAGAGCAGCTCACTTTGCAGAACGTTCTCATGCACTTTATCTTGTCTCATCGCTTCGTGGCAACACAGCTTAAAGAGAGCCTCGCTGCTCTGCACTGCCTTAGCCATTGTCCCAGGACTGTTTTCCTTCCTTATGGCCTATGTGTATGCATACAGACATGTGGATCCACATGCTTTTAGGCTGTGATTCTTTATGAAACATATATGGGTAGGAAAGAACCCACAGCCCAGAAACAGCTGCTGATGGAACCAGTTCAGGCACCTTTACTTTGTCCAGAAACACCACTGAGAAAACAACATGCTGGAAAATGTCTTCACCCCATTGCTTTCTAAGCTGCCTTATCCACCTGCTTCTGAGCTCCCAACCAGCTTGCGCAAATAAGGCAATAAAACCATATTGCTGTATCACCCCCAAGGCAGTATTTTTCCATACAACAGTGAACACTGGAAGTTCTGTTTTGTACTTTTGATACTTGTTCAACAAAGTATGGAAATATTTATGCTTGGTGAAGTTTCTTGCCATGTTATCAGGCTGCAGTGTTTTCTGAATGCTTTGCTCTATTGGCCAATCCAGTTATAAATATGCAGGCTGTGAGTGTGCTTAGACAAAAGAGAATAAAAACAACAAACATTTATATCAGTTTTGTTAATTTTCTGATAAAATTTCAGAGGGTAGATTATTAACATGACCATTAGGTGAGCTGACCTGTAACTCTGCTATTCAGTAGCTCTCAACAGCCACATGCAGGCAATTTGTGAGGGCTTGTGTTCCTTCCCAAGGATTAATCAATGCTTCATACACAGTTTAGCCAAGATTTTAAAAGCAAAGAGGAACTGTGTATTCCCCTAAGAAAGTGCAAGCAATACCGGTAACCTCATGTACCTGTTGGTTGAACGGGTAGACAATTGTAAAGATGACTGCTAGGTGCAGGTAGTACATGGGTGCTTGAAGATGGAATGCTGTATGAGAACTGCTCTGAAAGTAGTGCCTCCCATGTTATTATGTTGCCCCATGATGTCGGGGCAGATGTTGGTGGGATGGCAGTGGAGGTTGAACTTTCCAGATAGTATTCCATTACATTTTCTTGCTGTGTGACAGATGGCAGCAGAGGGGCAGGCTGAGAAAGTGGCAGCTGACCTGGGAGTGTATGATGCAAGGGGGTGGAACTGAGCTCCTCCATGCAGAAAAAATGGCACCCACTGATATTCATCAACACTTGTGAACATTTATGGAGACCACACAGTGGATGAAAGCACAGTGTGAGGTGAATGGTGTATTTCAGCAGTGGTGACAGTGACATGAAAGAAAAGCCATGTTCCAGGTGCTCATCCAGATTTTTATGAGCACAGCATGCAGGCTTGTGTTCATTGCTGGCAGAAGTGCATAGCTAGCGGTGGTGACTGTTGAAAAATAGCACTTTGTAGCAGAGAATTTACTCTTATGAAATAATGTTATTGTTATCTTTGTGTCTTTTTTTAGTTTCCATGGAAATAAATAGGCAGCATTACTTTCAGAGTGACCTACATATGGTACCAATAACATCTTCATGAGCACATAGCAAGTAAAATTTTTGAAATTTGCCTCTTCATTTACACATTTCTTGTCTGTGTCATTAAAGCTGACGGAAATTTCTTAGAAGTACTTAGGTCAATACTGAATGGTTGTTAGTGACTTCACTATTAGACTAAGATTTGGAGTCTTTAACAGGAGAAATTAGAAATGAACATCCCTAACCAGTAATCATATTAAAATTGGCTACTGACATGATTCAATGTGGTATTTCCAAATGGTCTCCTGAAAAATAAGTCATCTGTATCATTGTTTTGTGGGCTAGCAGAAAAGAACAATATTTTGGTTTCTAACTCACTGTACTTAAAATTCTAGGGAGTTTTTCACAGTAGAGGTCCCACTGGGCTAAGTATGTGAATTCATACACTGCAGTCAGCAGAAATGATCATCATCTCTTGCCTTTTTTCCCCCCTTTAATTGCTTACGTATTTTGGATGGACTTACTCTGACCTTGTTCATCAGATGGCTAATCCTGACCATTGCTGCTGGAGCACTGTGCTGCAGTCACACTGATTCTGTTTTTGGCTCTGCTTTCTGATGGCAACCCTGCCCATGGCAGGGGGGTTGGAACTACATGATCTTTCAGGTCCCCTCCAACCTAAACCATTCTGTGATTCTGTGGAATACTATATTATGAGCAGCGCTGCAGATTAATCTTCCATGTTTGTAGTAAAAGCCATTATTTCTTTGTTCAAATTTATTGAAAATAAAGTCCTTTATGAAATTCAGTTCCTGGTATCAGGCCAACATTTTTGGTGGATTAACGATACAGTTCAAATTCTGTGTTCAATTTGTGGCAATCCTTTGCCTAGTTTAAGTTTAAAATCATTTTTTTAACTTTTTTTTTAAGCTATAATTCACCATAAACAAACATTTTCTATGATCCATAAGAATCTGAAAAGAATTTTTTTCTTCATACCTTCTTTCCAGGAAGCATGAAGTCTATCCACCAAGAAGAGCTCAAATATATACTGCAAGAACGTAGAATGTGGAAAAGTACTTCAAGTGTGTCTGTAAGATTTGGGAATTTAATGTTTGTGCCTCATACACAGGTGTAACTATAATTAAGTAATTAAGTATATATATTCTATTTCTATATGTGACCATGTGCGAATTTGGTGTTAGTTATTAAGCTTAGTTTGGGGGTAACTGTAGCTTCTTTCACACAAATATATGTTTTTATATCAATCTTGACTCCATTTTAACTTAGTCTTTCATCTGAAGCAAAACATTTTATATTTTATGACTTTCTCACATGATCTGTGTAGTTGTATTTCTGTAATTAATTTCTAATTAATAACTGTGTCTGGGAACAGATTCTCCTTTGTTAACAATATATTGGTATATGGTAATGTTGGTAATAGTAAAACATTTCTTTCATTAAAGGAAAACTGAAATCTTTATGGGAGAAGGCTATAATTTTTACAAGTTTTCCAAGGAAAATAAAACATAATCATGTGAAAAAACAATTGCTTAATTGTCACATTAAATACATATTAGGAAGATGCAATCTCTTCAGAAGTCTGGTCTGAAATAAGTAGATTCTCTAAGACAAAATATTTATGTGGACACCTTGATTCTTTGCTCATAAAGCAA